>BQNB010057743.1:24879-38079 GCA_026074375.1 Tanacetum coccineum | reverse complement strand
GTTGACAAAGAAACTGCTAATCCGGTTAACACTACGAAACTGCGAATCCGGTTAACACTACAAAACTGCGAATCTGGTTAACACTACAAAACTGCGAATCCGGTTAACACTATGAAAGTGCGAATCTGGTTAACACTACGAAACTGCGAATCCGGTTAACACTACGAAACTGTAAATCCGGTTAACACTAGGACGAAACACTAAAACACAAAAACACAAAAAGACACATTTTTGATAGTTTTTTCCCAAATTTTCTTGTACAACTAGTATTACTAAACCTATAGGACCCTTAAAAACGTAAGATTTATGGTTTTTAAGGCAAAAAAATTAAAATCAAGAAAAGGACTTTATAATGTTTTTCGAACACTAAATTTGACAAAAATGATATTTTTCTTTGATCCAAAGCAAATACACCTATATCCAAGGACACTAGATCAAATTTAACTAAGTAAATGATCTTTTAGTGTATGTTTAAACTTTGAAAATCAAAAAAATGTGAGTATGCTTCGGTTTGGAAAAGAACGAGTTAAAAGATGATAAAACAACATAAAAACTAAGCAAATCACTCCATGGGTGTATGTTTCAACTTCAAAAATCAAAAAAATGTGAGTATGATTCGGTTTGGAAAAGAACGAGTTAAAAGAAGATAAAAAAACACAAAAACTAAGCAAATCACTCCATGGCTCTTGATACCAATTGAAAGATATCTAATAACATAAAAGGTTAGGGAAAGAGAGGTGGTTTTAGAGAGAGAGTGGTTGGATGAACACTTTAGAGATAGAAAGTAAACATAAAAAGAAAATGCATTAAGTGTGTGAAACAAAAATGAACAACCAACACCCTCTCTAAGGCATGGAGAGGGTATTTATACAATCCTTTGGCCGGCCATGGTTAGCTTGCGGGCTTTCCATGTGCCTTTTAGCCTATTAGATTACTAAACATTACACATGACTAACTACGGGCTTTAACTAACTATTATTGGAAGTGACTGATACTTTTCGTGTTTCTAACAGTGTACCTACCGCAACAAACTTATCCAAGTAAACTTAAACGTGACAAATAAAGCGAAAAGACAACACTAACATTAATCAAAACTTTTAACGCTAAATAAAAGAGTAAAAACTGACTTTATATTCATATCACATAAGTAATATCAAATAAGCAGCTTCTTATATGAAAACTGGTTTTTTAGTTATATATAAGTTGATAAGTAGAAGTCGTTTGGATACCAAAACTGCATTTATATGAAGCTTATTTGGAAATGGCCTTAACCACTTGGCCTTTCAAAAGAGTGTTATAGCAGACGTAGCAGACGTAGCCAAACACCTCGTAGAGCTGAAAACTTGCAACCATACCTTAGTTTTAGTGATGGCAGCTACTTTTGTCGCCTTTTCTTCTTCTTCCTTGATTGGCTCCACTTTGCTTTCCCCACTACCAAAAAATAAGCACGGTAGCATGTCAAATTGTTTAGTCGCGATACATAAGATGTGATTTTGGTATATATCTATAGTAAAAATAACTTTAAGAAAAACAATGACTACTATTTTATCTCATTTGGTTCGCCCATAATCCCTTTTGGGCCGATTTCACTTTGCTAGAGAAAATGGTCCATGTCATCCTATCTTGGTTCATGAACAAAGAACTGAGTTGATGTATAACTTTAGTCGAGTTTTACAGTATGTTCAATATTCGTATGTGTAAAAATGAAATTTTTACTTCAAATGAATTACTAAAAGTTTTTTACTACTTCCTGAGTTAAGTAGGTATATTAAACCTGTGAATATTATATAAATGACTAAAAATCCATATAAATTACTAAAAGTTCAAAATTTATTTCAAAAAACAATGGCAATTCTAAAAAAGGAAAATCTGAGGAACAAACAACAACTACAACAACAATTTATGTTCTAGTTTTAAAAATACATTGCTTATTTTGTTTTCCTGCGTTTCTTCTAGCTCTCTTGTCTCTCAACCTCAATGACGTTTTAAATCCTCTGTTATCATATGGTTACAAAACAATATCATATAAAATTTGTAAATGGATAAAACAGTGCCTCTCAAAGCTTAGAGAAGCTAACGATGTAGAATCATTGAGAAGCAAGATTAATAAAAAAAACCACTTACAAGGAGTGTTGTTAAGGAGTCTGATGCTCCCACATCGCGTTTCGAGTGTCATTTGTATCCCCTTCATCAGTTTTACCTTCGGTTAAAGGCACTTTTCATACAAAACAAATAAAACTCAGTTTGACATCATTTAAACATATATTCGCATACCCAAACACTATGTCCCATTCAAATTGTGTAAAATTAACAATTCAACGCAATCATACCTTGTGCAAATCATCATGAATGCAATAGACAATGCCTATACAGGAACCATCTACTGATAGTTCATCCAGACACATAACCAAAAAGTGCTAATAGTTTACAGCATACTGTAGATCAGACAACCAAGTGCTTTCATTTTAGCATTTAGCCTAAAAAACACAACATTCATCATGTAAGCATTGGTGCCAGAACATATATACAATAAGTCACAAAATATACACATTCCAAAAAGCTCACGTCCTATTGAGTGGCTTACACGAACTGACATTAATTAAGAGGCCTAATTGGTTGAGTGGAAGCCGAGTACTCATAAGGTTTATCTGGACTCGTATACTGAAACTCGGACTCAAAAATTGATTCAAGCTCAAGTGAGCTTATAAACTTTAAGCGTGAGGTCAAATCGTCTTTTAAAACTCAAGCTTGATTCAGTATGTATTTAAGGCTCAATCTCGATAAGTAGTATTCATATCAAGCTCGATTCAATATGCTTCATATACACACTTCATTAGGTATATAAAAACCGACAAAAGTGTAACTTTGCAAAAGCTCCGGCAGGTTTATGAGCCTCACGCACCAAGTGGTTGGATGCTTGGACTCGACCCAGGTCTAATAACTGCTATAATATCATACATAAAAGGGGATACTTTTTATATGGCCATTTATATATTAGTTACCATAACTTGCTACAGGGCTAAAGATTGGATCGAACTTAAAGTTTTCCTCAGTGTAGCCAACCCGGTTTATGAGCTCGTTTCCGACTCCCTTTTAAATGTCTCTAGACAGCCTGGTGACATATGCGTAAGTGGAAAACTCTACAACAGTTGCACGTTACATTTTTCATCTCTATCGTAGTTTACGTTATGTTATCACTTTTCCACCATTATAAATCACTCGCACGCTTAAAAAACCTGAGAGTTTATTAGTACGTAGTTTTTTTAAACAAATAGCAAGTTAGCATTCTCCTAAAACCCTCTTTTTACATGAAATAGCTTGCTCAAACAGCGTATTTCCGAGGGCCAAAAAAGCTTTACAGATCACCCCATTAATGAAAGTAGGTATCGCACGTGAAACCCCATTTATGACAGAACATTCAGGCCCTGGAACCCCCTTTTTTCACAACAAATATCATGTTCAAACTGCCTATTTGTGACAGCGAGGCAAACAACTTTTGCCCTAATTAATGCGCCTAAATTTACCACTAAAAAATTATTTATGTGGAGTGAAAAGTGTACCTTGCATTGGTGCCTGAATTAGGTGGATACCAGCCCCCTGCTTCGTTGAATGGGATGCGACACACCAATTTCTGATGATTCAAATGTTTTAGGAATGAAAGGACAGAATATGTGCTGACATCCAAACAAAAACAATGGTAGTTGTGTGCAAAAAAAATATTGGCGAAAATCACAATATGCACTGAACAAAAAGTTGTATTTAGATTGTCACACGCCATTTTATGGTAGCAACAAAAGGACAGAAAATCATAGGCATGGCGGTAACAAATAAGGCTCACGTTACGAATACTGTAGTGGTACCAATCACCCGTCATGGTTGCAATCACACTCTCAGTGTGATTGCCAAGCCAAGGTACGGATCTCGGTGAGCCAGGCACAATAAACAAAAAATTATCATCATCGCCCGTATTATGGTCTACATAACACAAAACCGAATTAATAGCATCAAGACATTGTTTGAAAGTAGCACACAATATCACATTACTATTTTTTAAGCGTTAATTATACCATATTTCATCATAACGTAAGGGAAAATGCTTGAACTAACATAACATAATCGTATAAACCCAGAAAAACCCATAACTTTGAAATTCAGTCTGTTTTCAGGATATGTGCAAGCATAACTTATCATTGTGGTGTTGGTGGGTCAACTTAAAAGTCTTCATGTTTTTATGCAAACAACAAATGACAAAATGATCCATTAAATAAAAATAAATAGGCTCAGATGTGTAAATGGGGGCCGGGTCACAGAAAGATCAGAATCTCGCCATGACTGCAAAGAAAACCCGGTTGCATAGTAACCATTTACACTACGCCATTCAGTGATTGCCTCACCAAGTTACGGTCGGATCTTTAATGACCCATATCATTTCGATCAGATTACAACAATCATCACAACCCATTTGGAAAGATCATCTCTGATAAAAAAAAGAGTGAAAGTGAAATCATTGGCTCATTCATATGAATTAAAGAAAATCATATTATGACAAAAGAGGCTCAAACGCCTGTTTATGAAATTCCTAGCCTCTTTTTTGCCTGGGCCTTATTCATTTGTCTAAGCGGCATTTTATCCCCTACTAATAGCCGTAGCTATCATAGGACTTTCATCGAGTTTATAAGGACGAAAGATAATCTAAACACAGCTTAATCTACCAGCAAGTAAGATGGGCCGAAAAACCTTTGAAACAAATCAGCATAAAGAAGCTGCAATTGAAGATGTAAATTTTTTTACTACTTTTCAATAATCAGTTTTTTTGAAAACGCTTAACTTAAGATGCAACTAAAATTCTACAATTTAAAACTATGCAACTCGAAGCTACTTCTGCAAAACTATGTATATCATACACAAATAATTAGATAACCATTTTGAAAAAAGCAATCCTAAACACACCTGTATGATTTTAGAAGCTTATGACACACCTGCATGTCAGCAAGCAGCCTCTTCCCAAATCCCCTTTCCTGCAGTCCACCTAAAAATTAAGTATCAGAACCAATAAAATTATTTAACGGCAACTTTCTTTTGATTTAGTGCTTATTTTTAGGCCAAAAAGCAATCCTAAACATGGCCTTAAACATGAATGAAAACAAATGCCTATAGTTGATTACCTGATTAAAAAACCATACCATTATCTTTTTCGCTGACCAAGATTATGATCGTAGCTGACCGGATTGTCTGACCACCTAGTCACCCCAAAGATCTAAAATCCGTAATTATCTGTATCATTCTTTGAATAGCCATAACAACTGAATCTCCTTTTTTGATCTTGAACTGCATGTGTAGGTGAAGGTTTTTAATTTGTTTTGTGTGTTCTGTATGAATGAAGGATGAGATCTTGTGATTTAGTGGGATACGTGTTCATTGTTGAAGTAGATGGAGGAATGAGGAGAAGACACGTACCTTATGATGACATCAAATAACGTCTATTTTATAGCATTATTTATCCCATGATATTAACCCATTTTGTATAGTTATTGCAAAGAATTGTTACTTAATCGTTTATATTTGAGAATTGCAATAATTATGGAGTAATTGGTGAAAGTTAACAAAAGGCGCGCATTCTGGAGCTTAAAAGAAGATATTATAAAGATTACTATTCTGAAGACCAATACGCCATAACCATCAAGGAAGATACGGCGTATCCGTGCCTACACTCACCAAAGACCACTCAGGAATAAAGCGCAATACGCCGTATCCAGAGAGACTCAATACGCCGTATCCAATACTTGGATACGCCGTATCGTACCGACTTCCAAACCTTATAAATAGAAAACTCAAAAACGAGTTTTAAGTGTGCTAAATTATATTCTCGATACCTAAACCACAAAAGTCAATTCTCATAGGAGAAAAAGAGCAGAAGAGGTCGAGCAAAGTTATCAATTCCATAGAAGACAACGTGTAATTCCATATACTTTAGTAATCGTTTAGTTTTTGGTATCATTCGTTAACTCGATTAGTTTACCTTGGCTAAATAATTGCTCTTGTATTTATTATGACATTTGAAGGCTAATACCTTCGGGTATTAGCCATTATTATGAAGATCTGAATGTTTGGTATTTGTTTATCTCGATTTCTTGATTTATCGTTGAGTGTTTGTTTATGTTTATCAATTTATACTTGTTTACACGCTTTTGTATGCGACCTATCATTCAACTGGATCTAGTGAAGCAGACCAAGTAGATCTAGAGTCTGGAATAGCTCTCCATATAGTAATTTATACATCTAGAATAATAGTTACACAAATATTGTCCTTCTGAGCCTGTGTCTAGGATATGCTTCTGGCTTAACTAGTTAATTGGATATCGCCAATGGTTTATTGATTGTGTTGACTAGCAGGCGACCTGGATAATTTAACAAGTGACGTTCTGATTCCATTGGATAGTTGGACAAGTGGACTACTAGTGTATAAATTGCCATTAAGCGGTAAGTGGGTAAAGTCTTTATGAGCTAGGGTTTAACAAGATCACCATTGCTTTAATCCCTAAGATAGATTATAATTAGCAAATAGGATGCTTTATGCGGATGCTTTAATTGTAACAGAATTAATGTGTCTAGGTGTTAAGATGATGTAACGCCTAAGTCTAAGAATGATATGCTACCTCAAGAGAAGAAATCATTGCACTAAATAAACAAACCAACGTTCTAATCAGATTAATAATGGTTAATACAGTTTTCTTATATAAGGTTCGACCGCTCTTTTATCTTTTGTTAATTAGCTTGCGTGGGTTAAAGTTCCTTGAATTGATTGTAGTCACCAACCAAACCGTGCCAGTCTCTCAGGCTGAAAACCCCTTTTTCCCGTTAGAATTAGGATTTAGACTGACATAGGTTTAACATAGGTTTAGAATAGAGTAGAATTAACATAGATTAGATAACCAAGATATTAACTAAATTGATAGATTTAACCTTGCTTCAAGTGTTCGACACCCTACTTACCACGAAACTACTACTGATTGGGTACACTGCCCGTTAAAGTGTTGTTTTTGGTTTAGTCAGCAAAATATAAATTTAAAACTTGAATCATCTTAAATATACCATACAACGACAGCACATCAATTTTTTGGCGCCGTTGCCGGGGAGTGAAAAGTAATCTTGATTTTTATTTGATATTTTAGTTTTTAACATTAGATTAGATCTAACCCTTAGGATTAGTGTAATTTAGATTAGTGTATATTCTGTAAATTTTGTATATTTGTGTGTTTATTTGTTTGCGTATTTAATTGTTTTCCTTGATACACTATTCTGGTCAATAGCTGAATACGGCGTATCCACTTCCATCGAATACGGCGTATCCAGTTTTCTGCCCAATATAGTGTATTCACTCAAATAGATTAATACGGCGTATCCACTTCCATCGGATACGGCGTATCCAGTTTTTTGCCCAATATAGTGTATTCACTCAAATAGATTAATACGGGTCAATAGGAGGAATCCGGGTTTGGATACATGGTTTTGGACGAAGAAAGACGTCGACAGAAGCAAGGAGTTTATGTTTACCATACTAGATTTCTTTATTAAGCTGTTAACATGGCTTATTCAAACCTGCAAAAGTAGTATAGTAGCATTTAGGATTCTAGCTTATTTTCTATTGTGATTTTCATTTTTATTGATATTTGGAAAAAACCTTTTATAGGTTAGATGTAAATCCCTAGCCCAGCTTATTCCCTAATTTTCAGCTTGTTAAGGTGTAGTAAATAAGCTTTTGGCTGATTAAGGAAAAGCTTGTAACAGTTTTAAGCAAAAAACTTGCCTCTTTTTAAGTTCATATTTCTTTGTATTTTTGTTAAAGCTTAGCTAATTTTTTCTTAGATATCCTTAGTACACAACCTGAGCTACATTTAGCTTCTTTTGTTTTTCATTTTCACCTAGAAATAAGCTAGATATAAGCCAAATTCTAAAAAAGCTCTTAAAGCTTAAGTTTCTGTGACAGAATTTGAGATGCTTATTTTCTAGCTTATTCAGTTGTTAAAAGTCAAAAGTGTCTTTGTTAATGTTGTAGAGAATAAGCTAGTCTATAACTTTGTAGTTTTAAGTTTTGGCTGAATCTCATTTTTCAATAAGCAAAAATAAGCCACAAGCGTAGGGTCTGTTTTGTCACTTTTTCATAGTGTAGGGGTACCCGTTTGCACTATGGTGTAAATTCACCATAGTTTGCCCGCCTACCTTTCACTTTACTTTTGTACACTTCCTACCCTGGACTTTTCGAAAAATAAAAAAAGGGGGAAAGACAAGAGGCCCGGGTGAGCAAGACTCGAACCCGGGACCTCTCGATACAAACCCCCTTTTACTAACACACTTAACCACTGCGCCCTTGGGTCTTTTTCGTTAAAGACTCAAGGGCCTTATTATTTAAGGTTGTTTTGGCTAATAAGCCCATAAGCTGTACAAGCTTATTCTCGGGCTTATTTGTTGAGCTTATTTTTGTTTCTTATTTTTCATAGGATTTTCATAGTGTAAAGTATTTTTTGTAAATTTTTCAGAATTTTTCGAAGTCATTTGATATTTTTTATAATTTAATTTAGTTAAAAGTTTATTTAATTCATAAAAAATACAAAAATTATCAAAAAAATATTTTGCTTTTTTAGAAAATTTTCTTTTACCATCTAGTTTGTAGGAAAAATATAAAATTTTTCGTAGGGTCATTTTTACAACTTTTTACTTTTTAAAGCACGGTCCGGGCACGGGATTTTGTTTTGACTCGTTTCTAGGTAAAAAGAACTCGTTTTCGGTCTCAGTCTTTTTTCAATTATTATTATTTGATCCCCTAGGAGTAGTTTAGAAGCTAATATTTTTGTATGTCGGGCTTTAGGTGGTTGATTTTGAAAGGGGTTGGTTTTTGGGTTTGTCCGCCTTGTGTTCGGGGATCGCGCTATTCGGTGTATTCCTGGAGTTTTTAATTATTTTCTAATAATATTGCGGTTAGGTGTGTGTCTGTAAAACGGTTGTTTTAGTTGCGTGTATGTGTGGTAAATTGTGACGCTTTTTCAGATTCTCTCCAGAACCCCAATTGCGCTGTCTTCCGTGAGAGACGTTCAAATCGTGTTCGATCGATCGTCGGGGTTTTGACCAATGTCTCTTAGCGCGTGGGCGTTGGGGATTTACGACGGGACATTATTTTAATAGCGCGTTGAGAGGAGCTTTTTCTGTCTGGTTATGGTGGCATTCTATGAGTTCTTGCAGTTTGTAGACTATTACTTAAGTTATATTTTTTATTGTTCCATTTTAGATATTCTCAAATTATCCGCTTTAGATTTTACCTTTGATAAGTTGATTAACTAGAATAAGTGTTCCCTATAAATTTTCTTTAGCGGTATGGACACGGTAAAATATTCTTTCGCTATTCTTTATAGTGTGGCCAAAGGCATCTATAAATTTATCACATTTTTGCTCATTATTTTTGCAAGTTTCTTTTTAAGATCTCCTGTCTGTGTTTATGATAAGGTACTTACAACTTAATCCTTTTTTGTTTTAGGATTATTTTGATTGGAGGATAAATCAGCAGTTGTAATAAAAAATGCCAAAGATTAGATCTTTTGACCTCACATAAGTTTTCGATCTATTTTTCCAATAAATAAATCCATCACTTTCAAATGGGGTTGTGGTACTTTGCTTTAGATTGGCCCCTTTTAAGTATTTTCGATTCTCCATAGATCGATTCAAGTTTTAAAATACAATTTATTTTAAAAATCTTGTGTAACGGTGGTCTTGTACAATTGTGGAAACTAGAAGGGGGTTTGAATAGTTTATCGGCTGTTTAATTTAAGGTTTTTGTTAAAAGTGTTTTTATAAAAATCTAGATTCGACTTTGTGTGAATTCAACACTTGCACACTATGAACAATATACTTATCTAAACAATTAATAGGATAGTGTGAGAAATTAATGTAAGACAAGAAATAAGAGTAAGAATAATCAAACCACAACGCGATGATTTGGATTGATTTATAGTGGTTCGTGTTTAACAGAGACAGCACCTCTTCGTCCCTACTCCAACTCCCGAGGCACCTAAACTCGAGAGTTTTCTTCACTATGTCTACAGCTCCCTCTGTATGCAGAGAAAACCTTACACAACATTTCGCTTATCTTGATTTCCGACTAAACTAGATTGTGTGAGTTCTAATCTTAGCTAGAATCAATCTACTCTAAAAAAGTTTCCCCACTACTCAAATTGACATTCACGACTTGATCAACGCTACCACAAACTTCTTCAACACCTTCAGTTTCTTCAAACGACTTCACCAAGAGCTACTATAATCATTACTTAACATAACACTACTAGAGAAAGATCACCAAGATCTAACTATACTTACAACAATCACCAAGATCTAACAAACTACTAAACTTTACAAGATTTACAATATGATTTACAAGTTATGGATATGGATTTGTTATAAGATTTGCAAACAACACCACAAAAGGTGTAATACTTCTTCACTTGATGATGGAAGTATTCTTCTCTTGCACTTGAGGAATTGAGCTTGAATCACTTGGAAACAAAGATTTATGATTAGACGATCAAAGGATTTTAATGAGATGTGTGGGTTGTTTTAGAACAGAAAGAATGAGTGCGAAAGGTAAGGGGGCCGCCCGTGTATTTAAGGGGGCCGCCCTAGACTAGGCGCTCCCCAGTTTTCTTTTGTGTGGGGGGATTTTCTAGGAACTTTTCTAGCCGTTTTAGGTCCGAAAATTTAGAATTCAAAATGTTTATTTTGAATAAAACATTTCTTTTAATTGTAGAAAATGTTTTGTAATGTTTATAAAATGTTTACAACATTTTATAAAAGTGTGAGGTTGAATAAAAATTTCCTTTGATCATAAAATGCATTAAGCATTTATTTATTCATACCTTTAAGTGATGTATTTGTTGAAATGAGAATTTACTACTAATTACTTGTTTACGTTTAATTTTACGTTGAACGTTTTTATATTTTGTGATTATCAAAACGTAAAGATGTGAAAAAATATTAGTAATGTTTTTAGGCATTATATTTTTATCAACAATCTCCCCCTTTTTGATGATTACAAAATTTAAACTCATTAAATGTAAAATTATTTTTAAACAAGTATTTAGTGAGTTTCATGTCATTTCTCCCCCTTTTTGTAGAATCAAAAAGACATCGTCGAGAATTGCTAGTTAAATCGACGGAATAAATGCTCCCCCTTGATGTGTGCTCCCCCTCGTTCGAGGGCACCAAGGAATCGAGCTATGGTTTCTTGGCTACAAAAACGAGTTAGAACAATACAAATATTTCTAACATGTAACAAGAAGGAAGGAAAAATATGACAAGTGCAAGCAAACATCAAAGCAAAAAAAAATACTTCATTCATTTAAGACAATGTGTGTGAATAACACACAAGCATACATAAATAGAAAAACAAATATGCTTTAGAAGCATATTAATACATAAAGAAAAATCCTAAATAGCCATAGAAGGATTTTGACTTGCTTGCGATACAAAAGGATTTGACGATTATTTGAAGGCATATTACGAGATTAGTTAGTTGGAGAGTTTGGAGCGGAGGCGGTTGTGGAAGGGTAATCTCTTTGAACTCTAGGTGGTGGATGAGGTCGAGTGAGGAGGAATTCAATCCAATTGATATCCTCACTTAAAGCAAGGAATTGTTTTTGGGTGAAGATGCAACAAGGGCAATACCCAACATGGGTTTCAACTTGGTTGATGTTGAGGGTGTGTGGTAAGTTTGGAGAGTAAGGTGATGAGGGAATGTTGTTTTGTTGTTGAGTGAGATGCATGGCTAAGAGGTTAGATAGGTCTTGTAGTTGATTAATGTCATCAACTAGGCTTTCTCTACTTGGAGATAGAGGTGGTGTGTGTTGAGTTTGGTTGTTACTTTGAGGTGGAGCTTGAGTGTGAGCAATATGTGAGTTGATGGGTGAGATGGGAAGTGGAGGATGTGAGACAACTTGTAGTGATGTGGGAGTGTCCTTAATGGAAGGATTTGGTAATGCTTGATTGGGATGATTATTTTCTTGAGATGGTTCATGATGAGGAGTGAGTGGTTTTGGATTTGGTGAAGTTGTATTGAGCACATTTGATGTGTTGCAAAGGTTTGGTTTCTTCCTCCAAATGGGTTTCACACTCATTTTGGCAACCCTTGATGGTTTGGATGTGGGTTTGTTAGGAGATGTCATTGGTGGGGATGATTGTGATGATGATGAATGAGGATGTATTTATAGTGGAGGAAAGGTTTAAATTAGGACAAATGAACATTCAAAGGATTAAATCCAAGAAATGTTTGTGAATTTAGGGAAACAGTAGCTAAGTCTAGAGGGTGTTTGGTTAAAAAGAAAAGAAAAATATTGTTTTCCCCATGTTTGCCTAGGCCGGTCCCCTTAATTAAGGGTCGGTCCCCTTAAAATTAAAGGAGCCGTCCTTTATGAATTAAGGGGGCTGCCTACTGGGATTTCCCAGATTTCCCAAAATTCGATTTTTCTTAAAATTTTGTGTAAGGATTTCTGTTTTGGTGGTTAGTTTGTAGAAAGTCCATCCTTTTATGGCAATTAAGGTTTTTAGCACATAGCATTTAAGCATTCAACATTCTATATATATATGACAAGATGTAGGACAAAACTATTTCACATAATTTTAGCATATACTCATATATGAAGTGAAAACCCCAAAAAAAATGAAGAACATATATAAAATAGTAACAAGATATGATGCACAAAGAATTTTTCTTGTCAAGCGGTCTAAGTTAAGAATGAACTAAACTTATGAGCAAGTACTAGTGTGTGCCTAAATGCAACAAATGTGGAGTAGCGATTATTTCGACACTAAGACATGCAAAACCTAAGAAATAATCCAAATGCTCCTTGATTTAATTTTGTTCAACCAAGATTGTCGAAAAATATATATTAGATTATATACTTTTCACAACAAGTAAGGCAATCATTATGCATATGTGAAAAATGTTTTTAGCATATCTTAACAATATATGAAACTTGATTTTTATGTGCTCCTAGTTGTGAGAAGAACTTTTTAGAAAATAATAGATTGGGATTATTGTATATATGTATAATGAGATATGCATTGAGATAGAAGAATTAGTAGAAGTTTGTTTATAAACTTTTCCCAATCTTGTGTTTTTGTGTGAAATAGAAGCCTAGACTCAGAAAAGAAAAAAAA
>BQNB010057743.1:0-24327 GCA_026074375.1 Tanacetum coccineum | reverse complement strand
TATTTTACACATATTGGATGCATAATCCATTATACAATGGCACAGTGTTGCTGAGTATAATATCTCGGACTTATGGTCAATGTGTTATGTCAACATTGATAATATTAACTACCCTAGTGTATGGTGAATTAATTCCACACTTTATAGGATAAAAAGACTATTTTATCATGTTTATTCTTTGTGTATTTTAGTATGTTATGCAATACCATACCGAATTTAGTGTCAAATAAATTCTCTTTAACTACGTGAGTAGTTTGTATGTTTGCATATAGTTCTTTTCTTTTATTTTCTATCCTAATACACATAACATGCAATCAACACATAAAATGAGCAAGTTGACACAAATCCAACATTTTCAACACAAGGGTGAGTTGTGATCTAAAGTGATTTTGTCAATGAATTTGTCTATTTAATCTTTCATGTCCATCATGTGGAATGGAACATGCAATGTTGTAAATAAGTCAATTTCACATATTTAAATATGTGAGGCGATGATTATTACAATATTGACAAGATGTAGATTAAATTTCTTGTTCATAGTACATAAGTTTGGCATGTAGATTCCGAGATAATGTCAACATAGTTTGAATAATGCATTGACATCTATCATTCATCTCATTAAAACAACAAAGTTGCTTAACTTCCATGCATTTCACTTAAGTCCTAACACAAAACACATAAGCTCTAAGAGCACAATTATCTCTAAAAAGGGTATGCAAATGACCTTTAGACTTCTACTCCTATTTTTGACCCCTCACACTCTCAAATCAATATCCTATGGTGCATGTCAACCATGAACAACATCAACTAGACACGTGTAATTTGGACTTTGGGAAATGTCATGCAAAAATCCTAAGCTTGTTTAGTCTTAGACCTAAGTGTCCTCTCGTTCAATTCACCAATTACTTGTTCCATTGGATGACCTCTAGCTTCTTTTAGACTTTTAGGATAGCCTTCATCCGAAACATTAACTTGTAATGACGGCGACCTATTAAGATCTTGAACTATAGGTTCATTGATCCTATCATCTTCTACCGAAGGATATAACTTGGGGCTCGGCAAGCTCTCATTAAAGGTAACATTGAAGTTCTCCCCTCAATTCCTCATGTATCCCTTTGTTAAGCACTATGTATACTTTACTAGTTTGAGAGTATCCTAAAAACACACATTCGTACGACTTTGGGTCAAACTTGGTAAGATGTACTTTAGTGTTATAAAACTTTACAACTAAAGACCCTAAAGTACTCTAATGACGGCTTCCTATTTCTAAGTATTTTGTAGGGTGTTTTATTAATGAATTTTCTAATATAAACCCTATTAAATATGAATGTTTTCATATCTAATGCATGAAACCAAAACTTTTGTGGAATGGATTGCTTGTCTAACATAGCATGACTCATCTTTCTTAACTTGTGATGCGTTCTTTCAACAATCTCACTTGATTGAGAAGTGAACGGGCCCGACAAGTTATAAGGACCATCCATATTGTCTCATCAAAAGCTCCATATGCATTTTAAGAAATTCACAACATTAATTGTTACAATTGACACAAATAGAAATAATCATTAGGTTTTTCAAGCTTTTACACAATATTTTTGAACTTTTCTAAGACGTCATCCTTAGACTCTACATACACAACCCATTGTAGCTAGAGCGATCATCAACATCATTAAGTATAGAATTTTGTCTCCGTAACTTTGAATTGAAGATGGACCAAACAAATCTAAGGGTAACAACTCTAAAACCTGAGTAGTTGACGCTTCTTTCCAAGTCTTATTGTTTGTATTACCTTGACTTCCTAAACCACATGTATCACAAAAGTGTCTTTTAAAGCTCAACTTTGGTAGGTTCTTTACTAGCTCATTGGAAGCTAAGTTTTGAACTAACCTCATATTGGCGTGACCTAACCTCCTATGCCAAAGCGTTGAATTATCCACCACGGATGCAAGATAAATTTGTTGTTTGGAGTTATCTCCCAATTTGCACGTATACAGGCCATTTCTCCTATGACCTTTAGCTTGCGTTTTACCATTTTTACTAATAGTACAATCTACTTTAGTAAAGCTAACTACGCAATCATCATCACATAATTATCCTATACCAATCAAGTTAAAAGCTAGACCACTCACATGCTTAACATTAGTAATTGTGATGGATTCATAAGTAATATTACCTCTACTAACGACCTTGCCCTTTAGGCTGCTCCCAAATATGACATGTCTACCATCATAAACCTTGTACGAAGTAAACATCTTATATTCCCGGTCATATGCTTAGTGTAACCACTATCCACAATCCAATCATCCGGTAGTATATCTCATTTAAGACACACCTACAAGTAAATATGAATTCAAGGTCGTGGTACCCATTGTTTTATGGGTCCATTATGGTTAGCAAATATGTTACCCAAGTTAACCATTCTTAGGTCTTGTAGTAAAGCATATAGTTTATGTAGGTCGTACCTTGAGAACGCGGACCAAAGATTATTTTAAAAATTATGGCAGTTTTAAAAGTTTAGTCCAACGCTCCAAGGTATTTTTAGCCTTTGATTTGGGTAGGAGTTTTCTCTCCTTTCGAAGGTGCTAGGTTAATGATGCGAAGATCTTTGGGTTTTATAAAAACTTCTTCTTTCCAAAGAATGGTTATTTTGAAAAGAATGTCTTTGATTATATGAGTTTGAAGGTCTCATATTTGGTGTGGGTAAGATAAGTCTGGTGTCAACTCGAGGTCGTGTGTATCCAATTCCATTATGAGAGCATGTCCTTGGTGTGTTGTTTCTACTCTTCTAATGGGTGCTGGGGAACCTCGAGAATTTGCAAAGTGAGTTTGAGGAGTTATAGGTTTAACACAGCTTTTTGAGGAATTTTCGTTTTGGCTCTCTTTTACAAACACTATTGGTTTGTTTAGACTCGTGGAAGTGGTTTTATCATTTTTAGAAAATCCAAGACCTTCCTTATCTTGGGACAATTTTTGACGACTTAGCATATCGTTTAAAGCAATGCTACTTTCTTTGAATTTTGAAAATTTTAATGCTTCATCTTGAAGTTTAGAAACATTTCATTTTAAAGAGTCAACCTCTTTGGTGAGTACATCACATGTTTTGCAAGCTTCAATCACCTCTTTATCATATGCATGTTTCTTTACTTCAATTTAAAGATCTTTGAATTTGCTTGAAAGTTTTGAAATCTCTTTTTCAAGAGATCGTTTTTCATTTAAAAGTTTTTTAAATGTTTTAGCAAAATCTTTGTTAAACTTTAGGAGTTCATCATTCTCCTTTTGCAAATTAATAATGTTTAAATCAATATTAGAACTATATGGTTTGGATACTACCTCTTGTGAGTCGATTGCCATGAGACATGTTGCGTCGTTTTGAAGTTCGTTGCCGTTTTCACTATCGCTCCATGCTCCTCCTATAAAAGCCTTGTTCTCCTTCGGCTTTCTACACTCACTAGCAAAGTAGCCCTCTATTATGCAATTGTAGTAAGCTCCTTTTTGCTTTGAGCTTTCACCACCTTTGTTTCTGAAGCTATTACCACGGCCTTTTCCAAACCTATTGGCCCCATTGCCAAATCAATTGTCACGCCTGAATCGATTACCTTTGCGGAAAAACTTGTGAAAGTTCCTAGCCAACAAATTGAATGATTTGGCTTCTTCTTCATCTACGTCTTCATTACTTCCATCTTGACTATCACTATCCTCACTAGTTTGTTCCCTAGTGACTTTAGCTTTAAGAGCTAGAGATTTGACATTTTCTTTAGTAGTGGTCTTGGAAACTACACCATCATTTTCCAAGATCATTTTGTAGACCTTAAGATTTCCGACTAGCTCATCAAGAGGAAGAGTAGCCAAGTATTTAGCTTCTTCGATGGACATCACCTTGGCTCTCCATTTCAATGGAAGAGTACGAAGAAACTTTCTAACATGATTCTTGCTAGAATAGTTCGGATCTAACGATTTGAGACTAGTTATGATAGCATTGAACCTTGTGAAGCCGTATCAATAGTTTCTTCATTAGAGATTGAAAACTTCTTATATTCTTAAGTGAGAAGGTCAATCTTGCAATTCTTGACTTGTGAATTGCCTTGGTGAGTGATGATGAGTGTATGCCAGACTTCTTTGGCGGTTTTGCACATGAAGACTCGCTCGTACTCTTTACATGGTAGGGCGTTGTAAAGAGTCATCTTGGATTCATTATTCTTCCCAAGTTGCTTCTTTTGCTCATCCTTGAGAAGCTCGTACGTCGTCTCTTTCATTAACTTTGTTTCTGAGTCTTCAACTTCAAAATAGAAATTGCCATTTTGAATTACATGCCACAATTCAATATCTTTGGACTTAACATAAGTCTTAAAGCGGGATTTCCAAAAGCAAAACCTATTAGGTTCTATCAAAGGTGGTCTTTGCATAGAACACCCCTCAACGTAGTTCTCTTGAGCCATGGATCTTTACTTAACTTTTTCAAAAATTGAAGTTAGGATTTTGAATTTTTTGAAAAAGAAGTTTTCAACTTAAAATGACTTCTCGAGAAGGTTTTAACGCTTGAAAACTTGAGTAAGCTGCTCTGATACCAATTGCAGAACCGCAAAGGGGGGTGAATACGATTTTCTTGACTTATTTGAAGTTTATAAAACTTCAAGTCTCGAAGGAGCCGAGTGGTGTACTAATCTACTTTGCAATAAGAACGATAAGTAGATAGAGAGAGAGAGAGAAAGAGAGGAGAAGAGACACCACGATATATACTGGTTCAAGAAGGGGGGTTTAGTCCTTCCGTACGTCCAGTTGCGAATCACGACACCGATACTATTCCTAGTATAATCCTTATGGAGGACTATAAATCGTATTACAATTTAACTCCACCGACTTTCAACATAGCTCGACGCTCACACAGAAGAGTTACTACATATGGTATTCCGCCCTTGGAATCCACCCCTAAGAACCTGTGATTCGACTTAACCTATAAACTCTAAAACCCTTCCCCTTGGAAGCTTTCCAAAACCCCAACTAGATTCCCAATTATCTAGGCTTGATCCCACTGATACAAGACTTCCCTTACAACTCGATTGTATAAATATAGTTGGATGACCCAAGTCCTAACCTATCCTAGAGACTTGATTATAATAGAAAGGGTATGAGAAAGAAGACCCTCGACAAAACACACAAGTATGGATTAGGTACTTATGTGGCTTTTTTACGGAGATGTGTGTTCTTCAATAGATGATAGAAGAGAAGATTAAGAACACTTGATGTTTAGACTTAGAGGATTAGAGAAGATAAAAGAGAGGAAAGAATGTTTGCAAGAGGTGAGGAATACAAAGGCCAAGAGGGGGTATTTATAGGCAAAGAACCTAAAGTGGGATAAATGAATTCGCGTGTGGCACGCTGAGCCAGCGCGCTAGAGACCCAAAGCCATTTTTTGGGTTCTTAGATTTTTAATTACCCGCTCTTGTTAAACCCTCAATTGTACTTCACGCTATGACCTTTCAATCATTCTTACACTCAAGGTCAACCAACTCAAATAGCCATTTGATAAAAGTGTTTGTGAAGTATAAAAAACATTTTGCCTATCTGATAAAGTAAAGAGAGAAAA
This sequence comes from Tanacetum coccineum, assembly GCA_026074375.1. Classification (NCBI taxonomy): domain Eukaryota; kingdom Viridiplantae; phylum Streptophyta; class Magnoliopsida; order Asterales; family Asteraceae; genus Tanacetum; species Tanacetum coccineum. The sequence continues at coordinate 18,743 of BQNB010057743.1, read as the reverse complement.
GAATTATCAAAAAATGGTAGTTTGGTATTCTTCCAAGTCTAACTTGCTTAGTTGTGATCCAACTAAAGATTTAAAAATATCTGGTTAGGGTACAAGAGAATATTCTTGGAGTATTCTTTGCTTGGAGAGAAAGGGGGAGAATTTGAAATTTGAATTTTAAATCTTTCAAACACATGTTAGATAAAGATGAATGAGTTGTATATGAGTTGTTGATAAGTGTAGAATACACATATCCGTTTGTACTTAAAATAGCCCAAATAAACCCAAAACAGACCAAAAATGGCAAAAATATGCTTGTATTTGTGTTTTGTGTATGCAGGTACGGATAATTCAAAAATCACATAAAAACCGTCAAAAACAAGCAATCACGGACACGAGAACGGAAGAGTGAACAAAAGCCAGAAGCAAAGCCAGGAAAAGTCAAATCCTCAGTCTACTCTAGTCAATCATGGTCAATAAAAGTCAACAAAGTCCAAAAATAACCCCTCACCTCTTATTGGGCCTTAAAGACCCTAATGGGCCCAATAACCCCATACCCGGATCATAAAGCCCAAAACAAAGCCCACTTTCCTTTTATAACAACCACAAGGGCTAATCTTGCACTTTTCGAAAGTTATTTATAACTAGAAAATGGAAAAGAGAACACAAGGGCCAAATGTGCAAACTCTCTAAAGTTCAAACCATAACCGATTTAACTGTCAAAAATTGGGCGCGAAACCCATTTACTGTTCACCCTTCGTCCCTAACATTTAACCCAGGGTAAATCAAGGGGCTTTTGAAAATTAAAGGGTGCGATTGTCAATTCAAGAGCTCTCAAGTACAATGGCGAGGTCATATCAGTCAAATCAAGGGTTACTTAAGCTCCCTCTCAATCAAAGGCCACGTCATCAATGGAAGAAGCACAAGGGGTGTGGGTTTTTGTGCTAAAACATTCACAAAAGAAGCACAAATGCATCCAAAAGAGAATGACACGCTGGCAATCCTCAGGTGTCCACAATTTGATCAAACGGCTTACAATAGCTCCTCCAATAATTGGAAAATGAATGGCAGAGATTGAAGGATTGGAGAGCAAGGCAAGAGGGCTAGAACCTTCCCAAACGGCTATAAATAGCACTCACTCTTCACACACACACATCAAGTTTTTTTACACGTAATTTTTAGTCTTAGTTGTAGCTTAAATTTTAGCTTAATGATGTTTTAATATTGTAATTTTCCTTTAAAAGTATTGTAAGCAAGTTTTCTCTTAATGAAATTCAGTGTTCCTTAATTTCTCCTAATTTCTTGTTCATAAGCTCTCTTAACTAAGCTAAATTCCCTTATAAGCTCTAATAAGCTCTCAAGAGTCTATAAGCTCTTGATTTGAGCTTAACCAGTCTTAATCATACTTTAAATCTATAAAATTAGCTTAAATTCTAAGTACCTTTGGATTTGGACTTATAAGCTTATGGAAGGGGGATCTAAAATGGAAGGATCCCCATGGACTTATACCCTAGCTTATTAATAAGCTAGGGAGCTTGTAGCTGCTCTTAATTGAGTCCTTTTGTTTAGCTAAAGGTTCAAGTAAGCTTCTCTTTTCCTTTTTCTCTAATTTTAGTTTAAAATACTTAGTAATTGATTATATGCTTATTATTGCTTATTTGCTTATTCTTTTTGCTTATTAGTACTTATTTGTGATTAGTTTAGCTTAAATACCTTAGATATTCATCTGTTTTGCTTTTGATAGTTTAGAACTTTATTTTCATAAATTTGTTATATAACTCATAAAAAGCCAAAAATATTAGACTAGATCTTGCATTATAGCTTAATTCAGTAGTATAAGTTTGCTTAAATTAGTTGTTAAAAGCCCCTAGTTATCTGGTTTAATAGCCTTATTAATTAGTTTTGAAATTTAAAGCTTTTCTAAAATTCTGTCAAGTGATAAAGGGGTGTTTGGCATAAGCATGTTTGACCATCTAAAGTCAATAATTTTGTGCAAAACCTTTTTAGTCAGCTTTGAATTTAGTTATAAGCATTAGGAAATGAGTTTTTATAAATTAGATTTATAAATTAAAAGAATTTGAGCTTAAATTAAGTTGACAGCACCAGGGGAGTTTTTCTTAGAATTTCACTTGTGCAAAATTTGATCTAAGCCCTTAAAGGCTTAGATCTTGCTTGCATCTTGTTTATACACTCCATTGGAGTGTGTTTAAGTGCTAGGTTTCCCTTTGGAAACCTGCACTCTTGGAGTTGCACTTGTGCAAAAGTGTAACAGTACTAACTAGGTTTAGCCGGCACTCTTTGAATTTGTGCGTTTGAAATTGAACAGCTGTACTAACAAATGGTTAGTACTGCTGATACTTAAGCCTCAAATTAAGCCAGCAAAGTAGGATTTAGTAGCTTATCTTTTAGAATTCTATAGTTTAGTAATAGGTTATTTACGATTAAAGGTTTTACATGTATTGCTAGCTTTATTATTCTTGCTTAAATGAAGATAGTTACACAAAAGACATTCTTGTTCAGCAGTACTAAGTTAGTTCAGTAACTGCTGATATTTAGGTTATAATTTCGGCCTTTGCTATTGTAGGTTTCTAGGTCATTTTTCTTAAGCTAAATTTAGTTGAACTTATAGCTTCTATAGCATTATTAATCACATTTTTTATTTTTATATTTTAGCTTAATTAATCTACCTTAATTTTACTTTTTACAATGTCACTTAAAAAAACTGGAAGCCAAAAAATGTAGGTTAATTAAGTGATTCTTTAATTCTGCTAAAATATTAAGCTTAATATAACAGTTTTGAGAGCTTAATTAGTTAGTTAATTAGTTGTTTATTATGTCCTTTAGCTTATTGTCTATGTTTTAGCTTTTTAAGAATTTTAGCTTAATCTGATTGTGTGACTTAAATGGCTTAATTTTCTGAGTTTGCTTAGTTCATGATTCATTTCAGTACGTTTTAAAAGTCAGTTTAAGAATTTATTTCTTATTCATTTATAGGATTAAAGAATATAATAAGCTATTAGGAACTTCTTTCATTTTACTTTTTGAAATATGGGTGAGTTTTTTATAGCTTATTTTCTAAAAACAAGGGTTAAACCCCACTTTCTGAGGCTCAGTGATAAATAAGCTCTTATTGAAAGATTATTTGCTGGCTTTTAGACTATATGTCTTTCATTAAAGTTGTATCTCAAGCTGTTCTAACAATCTTACTTTGTTCAACTTAAGATTAATCTTACGGGGCATATATTAGGAATTTGGGTTGTTATACGGGCTTAGGATCATCAGGGACCAATCTTGTTATTTTTCTGTGTCAATGTTTCTCAGGTTAGTCCTTTCCCGTTAGTTAGCTAGTTACAAGTTATTCCTTAGTCTTTTTTAACACCCAATGAGTCCCTATAGTTAAGTATTGTGTTTTGATTTCTTGTCTTATTTAATAATTAGGGTTAGGTTTTTATTTGTTTAATTAATTAAATGTTATATAAATTGATAAAAACTTAGGGCTTTTATTTTTAGAGAAATTTTTGCTCTTTTTCTTTATTTAGTATTATTTTTATTGAAAATCTTTTAGTGATCTGTAATTTTGATAAATTTTTTTATTGTTTATAAGTGTTTAAATTCTAGAAAAATCATATCTTTTAATCTATTAATGCCAATATATAGGTTTTCTTTTTCCTGAAAATTTTCTTTTATCCTATCTTTGGTTTGAATTTCTAGTTTACAATTTTAGGGGTTTTTTTTAGTTATTATTTACTTATTAGTCGGTTTTTATTATTTTACGTATTTTGTTTATTTGTTTAAATTGTTTTTCTTAGTAGATATTGATTATCATAAAATATTCTTTGACTTTATTCAATCATAATCCTAGCTTAAAAGAGGTTTCTATTTCACTAAAGTAGTTGGGGAAACGAAACGGGTGATCATATTTGCCCGGTTGAATATTACGTATTATTATTATATATTATATTATATATATATTTGAGAGTGAATTTTATCAAGGATAACTTGGTAATTTTCTTAATTACTCTTTTAAAAGTATTATATTTTATATATATTTTACGTGTGTTAAAACTTGCATTAGTGTTGGTTGTTCATTATTTTCACACATTATGAATTCCTCTTAATGTTTTGACTATCCTCTCTCTATAGTGTTAATCCAACCACTATCTTCTAATACCAACCTCTCTTTTCCTCATCTAGTATGTTATTAGATATCATTCATAGAGAAAGCATGCAACATATATTTTTTTCTTTATTGACTTGAAAAAAAAGTCTTGTACACATTTTTAATTAAAAGAAATACTTATACAAAGTAAAGGTAAATATGTCTATTTAAATATAAAGAGCAGTTTTTGGCACGAGGACAAGGAACTAGGTTGACTTTCGAAAAATAACTTAATTTCGATCAATAAAATAATTAACGTGACGCGTCGTAAATTTTTTCGATGCTTCAAAATGATAAGTGGGCGCGGGTCTTTCGTTGACTCGACGAATACGTCAAATTTTATAATTTTTAAAATTTCCTTTATTAAATTATAACACAAATTTATTCTTTTACGACTTTGTTATTCAAAATGTCGATTGTCGAGTTCGCTCATCGGATTTATAAAATAAATGTTATGACGCTAGGAATTCGCGATAGTCATAGCGTCGCGAAATAGGGTTGTTCTTCATGCATGGCATCGTCATGATTTCTATTGGGTGGACATTCTTACCAGGAAGTTGAAAGTTTTTCAAATTAGAAAAATTGCTTTCAGGGTTTGACACTTTTATAGAAGGTTTAAGTGTTTTTGTTTGATCCTGCAAAAATAAAAGGTAAGTTAATGGTTTTGTCCCTTGCTTTCTAATGGCATTATTTGAGCTGTTTTTTTCCTTTTTTACGAGCTTTGTAACATATTACTTTGTATAATTTGCCCTGAACCAATCTGTAACCTTATTTTTCTTTTGGATGAAATGATGATGTAAATACACTTCTTATTACCATTTAGTTATAAAAAACTTTGAAGATAGCCCATGTGTACAGAATTGAATATGATATCATGAAAATGTATACGAGTAAGTTCTTATGTGTAAAATTTACACTTCGAGACGAACTTTAGGCCCATGCTATTCGTGTGGACAACAATTTTCCATGATTACATAAATTGTCTTGTCGTTTAGTAAAATATTGCATACAATTCTCGAGATTTACCATTATGAATTTAGGACATTTTTCCTACTTGGTTTAAGACGTGATACCATTGTGGGTCAGCTAATAACGCTCTATTTTATTGCATCATTGAATCATGATATTAACCCATTTTGTTTAGTTATGACTAAAGATTTGTTCACTTTATTGTGGGTTTATTTGAGAACTTGTAATAGATTATGGGCAGTAATTGGTCTTAGCAAAGGCACGCATTTTAGAGCTAAATGAAGTTATTTTGAAGATTACTTTTCGAAAAGACCATAACCGTATCCATCATGGAATGTTTGGCGTATCGGGGCTGCACTACCAAAGAACACAAAAGGATAATGAAGGATCAATTCGGCCGTATCCAGAGGACTTCAATACGCGTATCCAAAAGAATCAAATACGCTGTATAAAAGATATGGAATCAATAATATATTCTTGAAAGATATCAAAAGTGGTCCCTACTCTAAGGAATTAACCTATTACGCCGTATTCTATTATTACATGGAACCGCCTATTCCAAACGACTTCAGGACCTTATAAATAGATACACTCATAACAACGTGTTTAAAGTGTGCTAAATATATTCTCGATACTAAAACCACATAAGTTGATTTTCTGAGGAGAAATATGTGAAGAAAGAGGTCGAGAAACGTTCCTTCTATTCTCTAAAGGAGATCATCGGGTTATTTCGTATATTTAATATCATTATATTTTTTGAGTTTTCATTCGTGATCGGTTTTGTTTACCTTGGCTTAGTTATCTACTTGATAAGTGTAAAATTTACATATCCATTTATGCTTAAATAGCCCATTAAACCCATAACAGGACCAATCATATGCAAAATATGTTTATTTGTTGTTTTGTGTTTGCGGAACAGATATTTTGGAAATAACAAGAATAACCATCAAATCACGGGAAAGCTCGGGCACGGTGAACGGAAAGATGTGAACAAAAGACGGAAGCCAAAGCCACAGAAAAAGTCAATCTACTTGTCAATTTTTGGTCATACTGAAAGTCAATACACAAAAGACAAAACTCCTGTAATGGCCTCAAAACCCTATATAAACCTTCTACGGTTTAAATATGCCCAGACACATAGGCAAATCTTTCTGTGTATAACTCCGGGAATATTAATGTCATTTATTAAAAGTAGTTTTATCTAAATTGTGTTAAAACAACCACATGGACGAATTTTGCCAAATCTCTAAAGTTTAAATATGATTTACCCTATGACAGTTGAAAATGGTGCCAAGCACTGTTCATCATCTTCTCTAGTTACCCACAGTTAAAAACAAGGGGCAAATGGATATTGAAGGTGCGATTGGTCAATTAAGATGGAAACAAATAATCGGCAAGGTTTAAATAATTTGGTCTAATCATGTGTTCTAATTAGCTCTCTCAAAGCTCAAGCCACGTAAGCTATGGAGAAAGCACAAGGTTATGTGGGTTTTTACACTATAATCACTCATAAAACAAGCACAAGCTGTCATATCAAGGAGTGACAGCTTGGCAATCCGTGTGAGCTCATTAATGATCTAACGGCTCATGATCTACATCAAATGATTGATTGATTGGACGGCAATGATTTGATGTGGCTTGGACTGTCAGGCTTGAAATAGAACGCTTTCTACAGCTATAAAATTGGACTCACTATATCACACTCTCAGAAGTAGAAAGTTGATTATGATTTTGGTTTAAGCTTAATGTTAATTTTTAGCTTAAATTTTACTTTTTAGCTTAATTTCTACTTTGAACCTTGTATGTACTTTTTAAGAATTGTACACTAGTTTTTATATTATGTTAATTCTGTTTTTTTTATTAATCTCTAATATGCTCTGTGTTTTATATGCTTCTATTTCTTAGTTGTTAAGCTAAAAGATCAATATTAGATCTCATAAACTTTTAATAGATCGTCAAGCTAAGCGCAAGTCAATCCTTAGCGTATGTCCTCTAATGACTAGAGGTATAGATCCTTACTATATAGGTATCCTTCGCTAATATCGTATCCCTTCCATTAGCTTAATCCATTATGCAAAGGTAAAAAAGACATTTAAAGCGAGACTTATTGAATACTTCTGTTTCTAAGGTTTTATTGTAGACAGTACCACTTTACTAGGCTCGTAGTGTGAGCGCCACTAAAGATAGTTTTTCTAGAATACCTACTAAAAAAGTGCTGCGTCAACTTACACAAAAGCGTAGCAGCGAGCCATAACCCTACCCGAGACACTCTCATATAACACTGACTCAACCCGCGCGCTACCGCGCCGCTCTACAACCCTTCGGCTCTCTCTCTACACCACTTGGCACATCCTATCATGTATTTCGCTCTTCTGCGGATTCCCGACTTGGAGATAGCCACTTATTTGGTTCACTTGTTTAGATGAGGCTTTGTAAGTTTCTCATTTTATTTCTTTCAGTTCTTCTTTCAATTATTGTCCATTACTTTCCTATGCTTATTTGCTTTATTCATTTGCTTATTAGTTGTGATTTGTGTTGGTTATCTCTTTTATGTGCTTATGTATGTTTATAATGATAGTTAATATGTTTTTTGCTTCTTTCGTCTAGATCATAGTTTTATATAATATGTCTATAAGCTTTAAAAAAACAAAAAAATAAAAGAGTAAATGAGCTTAAATATTAGTTTATTGATTTTTTAATTGTTCACTCTTGCTTATTAAAGATTTAATATTAGTGGTTTATATTCTGGGTTAAGGTCTCTTGAAGCTGATTTTTATTTTGTTGCTTAATCATAAAGCTGTTCTAAGTTGAAAGGGGTGTTTGGCATAAGCCATTGTGGACATGCTAATGGTCAAGATTAATTGGTTTATCTTTTTGTGTTTGCTGAGTTTTTATCAAAGTGTAAGTTTCAAAAAAGATTCTCAGAAGTTAGTTGCTATTTGAAATAGTTATGCCTTTAATGATGCCTTACTGCTACAAAGGCAATTCTTTTTGCTTTAAAATTTTAGATTGCTTTTTTCTTATTTTCTAGGGGGCTTTCGTACTTAGCTTGTGTGTGCTAAACATGTGGTTTTAAATCAAATCTTTGAGTGTGTATAGAGTTGTGTAAAGTCAATTGAGATACATATGACTTCTCTTTGGTATTTCCAAAGCTTGGTCTCATCTTATCAGCATACAATGATAACCTTTTACTCCAGCATATGTGTGTATATTGTTTTCTTTAAATGCCCAAAATTAAAGACAAGCATTTTGTATTTTATGGACTCATGTTCTTTAGGTATTCTTATAGTTATAGATATAGCATATATTAGATTAAGGACAAATTTTTTACATTTCCCAACTTAATTTGCACTATAGTTCATTCTAAGTTCAAAAGTAACCAAAAAGCTAAATAAGACCAGAAAAACTAGTAGTTTAGAATATAGGTATTATGCATTTTAAGATTTTAAATCTTGCTTTTTAGCTTGTGTTTGAATTTTTATTGTTAAATATGTTAGTTGTTAGTTGATTTATTAAGTATTATAAGTCAAGTTTCTATTTTGCCTTCCTTTTTTAAGCATTTTAGCCTTTCTTTAATTTTTAGTTTTTGAGGTTCATTTCCTGATGTTAGTTACTTCTCACTCAAATTTAAGTGTCTTATCAGTGTTTATAGCTTAGATTTCTTTTCATTTTTAGATTATGCAAATCTCATTAGCTGTCTAGAAACCTTTCCTTTTTCATTTTGAGCTTAAAAAAAAAAATTGGAGCTTTTTACGATTAATTAGTAAAACTGAAGGAAAAGTCCTTAGTTACTATATATGATTTATGTCGGGAAGAGGAATTCACAAGTTGTAATTATAAGTAGTCTTAGCATCTTAGTTCGTAATTAGCAGTGATCTTATTTTTAAAGCTTAGCATGGGAAAAGTGAAAAATCAGGGATGATGAAGTTATCTTTTAGACACTTAATTGTGCTTTTTGTTCTATGATCCTTAAAGTTACCAATGAGGTAATGAAAACAATACATTATGTCAACATAAATAATTTGAAGTTAAGTAGTTAATTATCAAGAAAAATCAAAAAAAAATTTAAAAATGGGAATTCGGGTGTTTTATAACTTGTGATCTCTTAGCTCTCTCAACAAAAATCTTTGCTACTTTTCAAAGGTTTAGTTTGGGAAAGTTTTAAGGTATTTGGTTATAAGGCATGTGATATTGCGTGAGGACACGCAATCGTTTAGTTTGGGGAATTTTGATAAGTGTAAAATACACATATCCGTTAATACCTAAAATAACCCAATTAAACCCAAAACAGACCAAAAATGGCAAAAATATGCTTGTATTTGTGTTTTGTGTGTGCAGGTACGGATATATCAAAAATCACAAGAAAACAGTCAAAAACGGGCAAGCACGGACACGGGAATCAGAAGAGTACAAAAGAAGCTAAAGATTCAAAGCCGAAGCCAGAAAAGTCAAGCCTCAGTCAAATCCAGTCAAAATGGTCAAACAATGGTCAATAAAAGTCAACCAATAAAAGACAAAACCCAAAAATATTCCATTTTTACCCTCCAAGTTTCACAAAAATCCAAAAATAACCCCTCACCTCTTATTGGGCCCTTGGAACCTTAATGGGCCTTAAAAAGTCTTAAAAACCATACCCGGATACCAAAGAGCCCAAAAGCCCATTCCATAAGCCCAATCTTAACCCATTCCTTTTTCAATAAACTCCAGGGACCAAACTTGCATATTAAACGTTTTGTACCCTATTCGATAAGAAATGGCGCCTACCCAATTCACTATTCATTCATCTTCTCCACTAGTTACCCAGGGTAAAACAAAGGGCTTTTTGAAATTAAAGGGTACGGACGACTATTCAAGTGCTCTACAACCAAATGGCAAGGTTAGATTAGTCAAATCAAGGTCCTCTTTAGCTCACTCTCAAGGAAGGACACGTCAGCAATGGTGAAAGCACAAGTATATGTGGGTTTTGCTCTCAAACCACTCAGTAAAGAAGCACAAAGAAGCCTCAACTTGATTTGCCAGCTTGGCAATCCTAGAGTGTATACAAAGTGATCCAACGGCCAAAAATAATGATCTAATGATTAGAAATGATCAAGGGTGGATGTTGATGGATCATCTAACAGAAAAAGAGCCTAGAATGTTCCTTCTGAGGCTATAAATAGGCCCTCACTCCTCACACACACATGGACGGAGAGTAGCTTTAGCTTTAGCTTAATTTTCAATTTTAGTATATGTAATTTCTTTTTAAATCCTTTGTAATTTTCAAGCATTGTAATCAAGTTTATTGATGAAATTCAGTTTTTAAAATCTCTCAAATAATTTTGTTTACTCTCATAAGTTCTCATTTATCCTCTAAAATGACAAGCTAAAGTCATAAGCTCTTAATAAGCTAGTTAGCCCTCTAAGTCTATAAGCTTAGATTGAAGCTCAAATCTGTTTTAATCATACTTTAACTTTAAAATCTGTTTTAATCATACTTTAACTTTGAAAATCAGTTTAAATCCTATTAACCTTAGCTTATGGATTGTGAACTAATGGAAGGGGAGTCAAAATTGGAAGGACTCCCATGGACTATTACCCTAGCTTATTATTAAGCTAGGGAGCTTGTAGCTGCCTTAAATGGTACCTCTTGTTTAGCTAGAGGTTAAGTAAGTTCTCATTTAAATTTTAATGATCTTTTAATTTTAGTTCAATTATTGCTTAATAGTGTAGGATTGCTTATTTGCTTATTCTGCATGCTTATTAGTGCTTAATTTTCTCTAATTGTGCTTATTAGTTATATTTCTTCATTTGTTTTAGCTTAAACAGCTTTAGAACTTGAGTTTTAATTTCTGTCCTAATAATCCAAAAAATACAAAATATAGTAGCATAATCTTAGATCTTAAGTTTTAGCTTAATTCAGTTGTTAAATTGTGTTTAAATAAGTTGTTATAAGCTTTTAATAATCTGGTAATTAAGTTTTAATAAGTAGATTTTAATTTCAAAAGCCTTTTCAAATCTGTCAAAAGCATAAAGGGGTGTTTGGCATAAGCTACTTTGACCTCTCAAAGTCAAAGTGAGTTTTTAAAATTGTTTAAGTCAGCTTAGATTTCATATTTAATCATTAGGCAAAGAGGTTTCAAAAGTTAATTTTCATTTTTCAAAAAGTTATGGCTTATTATGATGGTTTCAGCACCAGGGCACTTTTAGTTTAAAGTTGGATTGATTATTCTTAATTCTAGGTTCCCTTTTGGGCTTTTTGTGTGTGCTTAAAATTTGGTCTATAACTCACTCTATTGAGTATGTTTAAGGTAGTTAAAAGCTTTTTAGGTTTGCTGCTCTTTGGTCTTTATGGTTTTTACCAATTGACAGCTAGTACTTACCATCAGTTTAAGGTGCGCTGTTTTTAAGCTTCAATTTAGGATAGTATTTATAGGATTTAGAAGCTAAGTTTTAGTTATATTATAGTTTCCTAGTAGGTTTAGTTCTGTCACTGCTTATTTTCCATTTCCAACTTTATTTTCTAGCTTAATCTTGCTTTTAAAAAGTAGCTTAACAGCCAAAAAGACCAAAATCAGTAGGTAGATAATTTAGTTTCTTAAATTTTAATTTCTAGCTTATAAGTATAGGTTTTATGAATGATAATTGTAGCTTATAAGTTTAGTGATAAGTTTTCATAAGCTCATTCTCTGTCTTTGCTTTTTGAGCATTTGAGCTTATATAGATTTTGTGCACTTTAGCTAAATTCCTGAGTTTAGCATTTTGCTTTTCATTTTTAATTGTCTTATTGTGTTTCCAACTAAATTTTCTCTTCAAAATAAGCTAAAGCACTTCATAAGCTTTTCAAATCTTCTTTTGCTTTCAAGTTTGAGCTTATTTTGAGCTTTTTACAAGCTTTTTAGTAAAACCAAAGGCAAACACCTCCTTTCTGAGGTCAGCTTATTGATAAGCTCTTATAGAGCTTATTAGTGGTTTTAAGCTCATATAGCTTTTGTTAAAGTTGTTCTTGCCAGCTTATTCTCCAACTTTGCTCTTTTAAGTTTTTCCTAAAAAGCACTTTTTAGTTCATCTTATTTTTAAGGCTTTAAATGGGCTTATCTTGAAAACGGGTAGGGCTCTCAGGGTAGGTTTTGTAATTTTTGGTATTTGCTTGTTTACTCAGTTGATCCTTTGTCAGTTAGTGTATTTGCACTGTTAGTCCTTCAAGGACTAACACCATTAGTCCTTAGTTAAGTTTTAGTTAATTTTATATTTTTAATTAATAATTAGGTTAAATTTTTAATTAGTTTAATTAAAGTTAAATTTTCTTTTTCTTAAAAATTTCTTTTGACTCAATCTAGGTTTAGGAATATAGTTTGCATCTTTAGGACTTAATTTTGATTTACTTGCTTATTTGTCGCGTTTAATTTGTTTCCCATAATTTGTTTAAATATTTAATTGCTTTTAATTGTTCAATTTTAATTGTTGCTTTTATTCGGTAGTTATAGATCATCAAAATATCTTTGCTTTCATTCAAATCATAATCCGAGCTTAAACGAGGTTTCAATTGCACAAGTCGTTGGGGAAACGACCCGGGTGATCATTCTTCCCGGTTAAATATACGTACTATATATTATATTATATATATTTTTGAGAGTGAATTTTCCTTAGGGAATTTTCTTAATTGCTCTTAAGGTTATATTAGTATATATATTTTATAGTGTATTAAAACTCACAATCAGTTTTTGGCGCCGTTGCCGGGGACTTGTGTTAAGATTCCTTTGTTTTTTGTTTGTTGATTTGGTTTGAAGATCCTTTCGTCCTCGAAAGTTTCATTCTTGTTACATATCATAGACTTTAGAAAAAGTTTAAGTTTATGAAAATATGTCCCAACCGAAGTTGAGGATTTTCCGTTTAAGCATAGTTTTGTCCTAATCACCTGTACATAACCAAGCTCCTTACGAAATATGGAAATGAAAACACTCAGATCACTCAACTAATCTAAGGTGCAACATTTAATTGGTATGCTCAATTGCTCGGTCGTGATTAGTTTCGTATCATAGGCTTGGCAAGGATACACACTCCACTGCTAAAGCTAAGGAGAAACAAGTCAAAAAATAAATTGGGTTAAGAAGGCTTAGGTTTGATCATTCAACAATCTTTCACCTTAAGTACCACACCAACAAGGCAGTTGTATCGTACATACACGGCCATAACGATGGAATAGACACGTAAAATCCGATCACATCCCTGTTCGTGTTTAACCAGCGGTTAGGATGAAGAACGATATAGGGTAGGAAGCTTTTAACTTTTACCAAAGGTCGTCATCCAACAAGGCAGCTGAGACATGCATACATGGCCGTAATGATGGAATAGACATGCATGTCTCGAACAAGTCCTCGTACGAGTAGACACTAAGGTTAGTTGCTAGGAAAAGGGAAGTAAAATGGGTGTTAAACAAAATTACGAAACAAATAGATTAAGCCAACAAATAGGGTACAGTTGCTAGTAACTTTCCCCCGACCGTTCCATGACAAAGACTCGAACATATAGACAAACGCCTCGATCATAGAAATGACAAAGACAACCTAAGTTGGCGTTCCCATAACGGTCAACTTCCCTTACATCCCACTCTTTACATACTTTTACAGAATAAGTGGTGATATCGGCCGCTTTTTACAAGACTTTACATCGTTGATTTTTTATAACGTATCAATGAATAATCGATCCTTTAAGTAATTCCTTCGGTATAAACTTCTTTTGAAATGACTATTTTTCTTCCTTCTCTTTTTTTTGCAATACATCATAAATCTCGGTTTTATTTCACCGTCTTCACTATCATAATTCGTCCGGATAATCTTTTCCTTGTAACACTTCTTCTTCGGACATGATTCATAATCGCGAAAGTAGCGAAACTTACGAGCTACATATTTTTCCCATTGCATTGTGCAATTTCTCGACCATTACAGAGATAGAAAAATTTCACTTTGACACAGGAAATACAAAACTTTACACGAAAGCAACTAGCAACATTGATTAAAATAGGCTTAATCTACACGGTAGGCTAAGGTGCAAAGGTGTAACAAAACATATAATATGGTGTAGAAAAAGAAAGGAATGGCTCAACAGGTTGTTCTAGGGGATTTTACTCTAAAAATGAGAGTAATCAAGGGTTACACGGGATTAACTTACAGTAAATAGGTTATTTTTATGACATGTAGTCTATTTGGTTTAAGTCCTAAAAATTTATCAGTTGAACTGTTCTTCCACTCTAATCCATAGTACTAATCATGGTGGTCTCGAGTGATATACCATGCCAAGTTCTAAAGTCTACTACATCACCGACATACTTATAAATTTGTGGAATTTAGTAGACAGTTGGAAAAGGAATAGGCTTAATTCTCACAATATGTATCAAGGGTTATAGTGCGCTAGGTAATGTAACTAGTGATTTTTACAAAAGTCATGCTTGAATTTATTTTTAAAATTTGAACACAAATTAAAAGCATTTGCATGTTATTTTGTAAAAAAGAAACAAGTACGTTCTAATTCTCCATTCCCCACTTAAATGATACAACGTCCTCGTTGTATAGATAAAATAATTAAATAATAAGGAAAATAGAATTAGAACAGAAAACTCCCTGATGTTTTGCTCGGTAATCTTCTATGATAGTTGTTGAGCAAAAAGTGTGTTGACTAGGGCTTCAGATTGCCCGGATAAGTTCAACACAAGTCTTTTTCAGCATATACCATATCATAGTTCCAGCAAGGTCCTGTAAAAAGGTTAGAAGACAAGTGCAAATTCTATCTTGCTACAATGGTACAAGAAAACAATTAAACACACAACTGTATAGGGATCAATACGCCGTATCCCAAACCCTAGGATACGCCGTATTGTTCTTGTAGAAACAATTAAATTATTGGAAATTAAATAAGTAAGTTTTAAAACTGATAACGTCCATACATGCATACGCCGTATCCAGGGGGTTCGATACGCCGTATAGAGTGTCTGGGAAGACAGAGAATACACGGAGATAGAATTGCATTTGTTTTCTGAGAATTTATACAGGACCTCGTGAAAGAAATATCAACGAATATTGGTGGAGAATTTAAAAATCTAGAGATCTTAAAGTGTTGGAGTCTTGAAACTTCAAGGCGGCTGTTCAACACAATCTTGCTCAATAAACTCAACGTGGAGAATCTACCGAGCAAATATCAGGGGAGTCTCTCATTCTAATTCTTTTTAATTCTCGTATTTAATGTTTTATATATACAACGAGGATGTTGTATAATTCAAGTGGGGGATGGAATTAGAATGTGTACTTGTCCTAATTTTCACACTAAAATGCTTAAATTATGCTCAAATTTAAAAAATTTCAAGCATACTTTTGTGAAATTACTTGATACATAATCCGCACAAAATAACCCTTGTTAGATATTGTGAGGATTTAACCTTTCCGTTTCTAAATGTTTACCCAAATTCCATAAAAATATGAGTGTGCTGGTGATGTAGTAGACTTTAGAGCTTAGCTTGGTATATCACTCGAGACCACAGTGATGAGTATTCTGGATTTAATTGGAGTAACTTGTTTAAATTGGTTAATTTAGGATTACACCCAAATCGCCTTTCCATGTTGTTTATTAACTAACTACACAGGTTAGTTAACCTCCCATTTAAACCCTTTTCCACTCTCATCTTTAGAGTCTAGAAAAACCCGTAGAGCCAATCCTTTAGGAATTTACACCAACTATTTGTTTCATTACACCCTTACACCTTAACCTACCATGTTAGATTAAGTTTAATTTACAGTTGCTAGTTGCTTAAAGTGTAAAGTTTGTATTTCTCGAGTCTTGTGTCATTTTTTATCTTTGGTGCGGTTGGAAATTTGCACATTGCAAATGAGAATGTATATTAGTAGTCAAAACTTATGTGATTTTACTACCGTCACAATTATTGGTGAATCCAAAGAATGAAGGAACTATCAAAGAAATTATCCGGAATTATTATGATCGTGAAAATGGTGAAGCTACACCGATATTTAAAGAATAGGTTGAAAAAAAAGAGAAAGAAAGTTTGAAGATAATCGTTTCACAACTACCGAAGGAATTACACGATGTAGAGTATTGTACAAAGTGGAAGATATCGCCACTTACCTTGTAGAGTATGTAAAGTTTTAGGATGATTGGGAAGTTGACCGTTACGGGAACGCCAACTTAGGTTGTTGTTTTTTATCGATGATCAAGACGTTGTAAATAGTTGTGTCTTAATCATGGTAACGGTCGAGAAAAAAGTGTCTAGCAACTTGTACTTTAGGCTTAATCTATTTGTTTCTTGATTTTTATTTAACAACAATTTACTTCCCTCTCACCTGATGATTAGCCGTTGGTTTTACGCGAACGTGGATGTGATCGAGCGTGCATGTCTATTCCATCGTTACGGCCATGTATGCATGTCTCAGCTGCCTCGTTGGTTTACGACTTTTGGTGAAAGTTAGAAGGTCTCTACCCTATATTATTCTTCATCCTAACCGTTGGTTAAATTCGAATGGGGATGTGATCGAACACACATGTCTATTTCGTCGTTAGGGCTATGTATGTGTGCTTCAGCTGCCCTGTTAGAGTGGTACTTCTAGCGAAAGATTGTAGAATGATCAACCGTAAGCCATTACATACAAAAACCTATAATTACCTTTATAAACTTGTTACTCCTTGGCTTTAGTGGTGGAGATGTATATCCTTGCCAAGCTTATGATAGAATACTCGTCACGACCGAGCAATTGAGCGAATTAGTTACATGTTACCACATAGATTAGTTGAGTAATTTGAGTGTTTTCATCTTCCTATTTCGTGAGGTGTTTGGTTGTGTACTTGTAATAGATCGAATAAATGCTTTAACAAAAAATATCCATAGGGGTACATTTTTATAAACTTCTAAAGGCTACTTGAGGACAAGTAGGATTCAAGTGGGGAGATATGTGATGACATCAAATAACGTCTATTTTATAGCATCATTTATCCCATCTTATTAACCCATTTTGTATAGTTATTGCAAAGAATTGTTACTTAATCGTTTATATTTGAGAATTGCAGTAATTATGGAGTAATTGGTGAAAGTTAGCAAAAGGCGTGCATTCTAGAGCTTAAATGAAGATATTTTGAAGATTACTATTCTGAAGACCAATACGCCGTATCCATCAAAGAAGATATGGCGTATCCGTGCCTGCACTCACCAAAGACCACAGAAGGATAAAGATCAATACGCAGTATCTAGAGAGACTCAATACGCCGTATTTAAGATATAGTATTTAAATATTCTAGAAGATATCAAGCGTGGTCCCTACTCTAAGAAATCCCTAATACGCCGTATCTAGCACTTGGATACGCCGTATCCAACCAACTTCCAAACCTTATAAATAGAAAACTCAAAAACGAGTTTTCAGTGTGCTAAATCATATTCTCGATACCTAAACCATAAAAGTTGATTTTCAGAGGAGAAAATAAGCAGAAGATGTCGAGCAACGTTATCAATTTCATAGGAGACAACGTGTAATTCCATATACTTTAGTAATCGTTCAGTTTGTGGTATCATTCGTTAACTCGGTTAGTTTACCTTGGTTAAATAATTGCTCTTGTATTTATTATGACGTTTGAAGGCTAATACCTTCGGGAATTAGCCGTTATTATGAAGATCTGAATGTTTGGTATTTATTTTTCTCGATTTCTTAATTTATCGTTGTATGCTTGTTTATGTTTATCAATTTATACTTGTTTACGCGCTTTTGTATGCGACCTATCATTCAACTAGATCTAATGAAGCGAACCAAGTAGATCTAGAGTCCGGGATAGCTCTCCATATAGTGATTTATACATTTAGAATCACAAATATTGACATTCTAAGTCTATGTCTAGGATACGCTTCGGGCTTAACTAGTTAATTGGATATTGCCAATGGTTTATTGATCGTGTTGACTAGCAGGTGACCTAGATAATTCAACAAGTAATGTTCTGATTCCATTGGATAGTTGGACAAGTAGACTACTAGTGTATAAATTGCCATTAAGCGGTAAGTAGGTAAAGTCTCTATGAGCTAAGGTTTGACAAGATCACCACTGCTTTAATCCCTAAGATAGATTATAATCAGCAAATAAGGATGCTTTATGCGGATGCTTTAATTGTGACAGAATTAATGTGTCTAGGTCTTAGGATGATGTAACTCCTAAGTCTTAAGAATGATATGCCACCTCGAGAGAAGAAATCATTGCACTTAATAAACAAACCAACTTTCTAATTGGATTAATAATGGTTAATACAGTTTTCTTATATAAGGTTCGACCGCTCTTTTATCTTTTGTTAATTGGCTTGCGTGGGTAAAAGTGCCTTGAATTGATTGTAGTCATCAACCAAACCGTGCCAGTCTCTCAGGCTAAAAACCCCCCTTATCATTAGATTAGGTCTAACTTAGGTCTTGCATAAATTAGATAACTAAAATACTGATAGAATTAGGAATTATAGCTCTTGCTCTTAGTGATCGACACCCTACTTACCACGAAACTCCATCTGACCGGGTACACTGCCCGTTAAAGTGTTGTTTTTATGTATAGTCGGCATAAAATAAATTGTAAAACTTGATACATAAATAACACCTACACAACGACACATTAAGTTTTTAGCGCCGCTGCCG
>BQNB010057742.1:0-38079 GCA_026074375.1 Tanacetum coccineum | reverse complement strand
TAATATGTCTACATGCAGGCATAGCATATTTATAGAACTTCCAATGAAACCCCATATTTACTTATTTGCGATCACCACCACCACCTCCATGACCCGAACCATGTCCACTTCCCTCACCTGAACCCTCACCAGACCCTCTTCCACGTCCGCCGCCTCCACCACCGCCCCCACCACCGCCCTATCCTCGTACCCCTGAACCAGAACCAGCTCTAGATCCCGCAGAAGAGCCAGCAGACGAGCCAGCTTCTGACCCACCTCCCCCGGATCCAGAACTTGAACTAGAACTAGAACTAGAACTGGAAGAGCTAGAGGATGATCTGGATCCAGAGCCAAAACCCGATCCTGCACCTGCACCGGACCCTGAACCACCACCTCCTAGTCCAATCCCAATTCCAGCACCTATACCTATCCCACCTAAATCCAGCCCCAAGTCCTTTCTCGCCACTCGACTCTTGGACACCCTGACCAAAGTGGAAAGTAGAAGCAAACTCGCTAGGGTAAGTGCTTTCAGTCTCACCATATTTACTGTGCCAAAAGCTAGCTACGCTTATGTACTACCAAAGTATGCTATTCTGTAGTCTCTATGAATTGAAATAACTTATTTTGTGCCTTGCGAATGTGGGAGAATGAATGGAATCAACGGGTGTATTTATAGATGCGTTCGAGTGTGGAAGGTTGAATAAAATAACAAAATGAAGTGGTCGACACACGAACTTACGATTAACATGTTTGTTAAATGATAGTGTAGGACAAAATTTTCGACCACACACTTGTTGAATTTTCGCAATTAGATCGGTAAAAAAGCCACTAATTAACTATGTAATGATAAGTTGCATTTTGACTCTAAAAGATATACATGTTTTGCTTTGCATGTGTCAAGCTTAGGAATTTTCTGAAATTATGAAAGATATAATACAAGTTGAATTTGATACCATATTATTGTATTCGTTCAGAAGTTATATATATATATATGCAGACATGCATTTTTTTTAACGGCGGATTTATATAAAAAAACTAGCAAAGCGCTAAGGAAAGGGATTATAAAGTATGAAACTGAATGTTACAAGGGTTACTCAACCACTCTATATAATTATAGGTACACGTTTTTAATCGACTAGTTTTTTTAACGACGATATATGGTATCACTACAACAAAATGAAGACTTTGGGTCGACTAAATCGACCCTAAAAAACAACCAAAAGAAAGCGACCCTAGGGACTAAGAGTCGACATAGTCGACCCAAAAATGGCGTTCCAAAAATTACGACCCAAAAAATTATGGGTCGACACATTCCTTTGAAACTTGGGTCGACATAAGGGTCCCACCACTTTTCAGTGGTACTCTTTGACTCAATTTTGGGTCGACAAAATTTAAAAGCTTTGGGTCGACAATGTCGACCCTTAGCGTTTCTTTTTAATAAATGTTTTAAATAAATAATATATGAATTTATTTATTCCTCGTTTCGTATATAATTATTATATAAAATGATTTTTTATAAAATATATAATAACTTTTTTATAAAATATATAACTTTTTATAAAAAATATCAATTGGTTCGTTTCGGCCGGGTCGGTCCGGTTCCTCGTTTCGTATATAATTATTATATAAAATGATTTTTTATAAAATATATAATAACTTTTTTATAAAATATAGAGTAAACTGCAAAAATCATCCATGTGGTTTATAGTTTGTGGCACTAATCATCCCTAACCGATACTATTGGCACTAATCATCCCTGAGTGGCAAATGTTCAGCAAAAATCATCCTTATTGGGGATGATTTTTGCATAAAGTTTAACAAAAAAATTTGCAAAAATCATCCCTCTAGGGATGATTTTTGCTGAACGTTTCACCACTTAGGGATGATTAGTGCCAATAGTATCGGCTAGGGATGATTAGTGCCACAAACTACAAACCACAGGGATGATTTTTGCAGTTTACTCTAAAATATATAACTTTTTATAAAAAATATAAATTGGTTCGTTTCGGCCGGGTCGGTCCGGTTCCTCGTTTCGTATACAATTATTGTATAAAATGATTTTTTATAAAATATATAAAACTTTTTTATAAAATATATAACTTTTTAAAAAAAATATAAATTGGTTCGTTTCGGCCGGGTCGGTCCGGTTCCCCGTTTCGTATATAATTATTATATAAAATGATTTTTTATAAAATATATAAAACTTTTTTATAAAATATATAACTTTTTATATATAATTTTTAATTGTTTTAAATATTTATATATAATTTTTAAATGCATTTTATATATGTTTAAACATTTTTTAAACATTTTTATATTTTGGGTCGACATTGTCGACCCAAACTTGTTTTAGTTATAATATTTTTTTTTTCGATATGGCGGGATCATGAAAATTTTGGCGCCAATTTAGGGTCGACATTTTCTTAAGGTTTTGGGTCGACATTGTCGACCCTAAACTTTAATAAAGTTAAAATCTTTGAAAAATTATTTCATATATAATTATTTCATATATAATTAATTTTTATAACTTAGGGTCGACATTGTCGACCCTAAATGTCGACCCAAAACTGATTTGTTGACTAGCCACATTTGGTTGAAAAAAGTGGGTCCCATGCCAATATTAGGGTCGACATTGTCGACCCTAATTTTTGGCCGACCCCAACACCTCATTTTGTTGTAGTGTTGGTTCGCTGTAATCTGGCGTAATTTGAGGGAACTGTAATTCAGATTACATTACGTAGGCTGTTTGGTTTGCAGAATGGGGGGGATTGTAATTCAGAGTACATTACGTAGGTTGTTTGGTTTGCGATGTAATTGTAATTCAGTGATTACAATTACATCAAATGAGTGAATTCAGATTACATAGCACTAAAACGAGGTATAAGAAGGTGGAATGTAGACAACACCGCTTTTACCACGAGGTGAACCTGAGAGTTGAGACACTGGTTCCAGAAAGACTCCCGGCGAAGATATAGACATGTATCCAAGTCATATTATTAGACATAAATTCAGTCATATTTGTTAGTTATGAAAATCATTTCTGTTTTAAACACATTTATGTAAAGATGTGTAATTTAAGTCCATGGATAATCCGTGCTTCAAGACATATTGTAGTTGTAGGGCTTGTACAATTAATTGAAATAGTAAAAGCATTCTATAATAAAGCTGCTTATAAGATTTACCAAAATCCTGTGTTGGAGGAAGCCAAAACATGCTTCCACTCAGGATGGTACTGTACTGAAAACACATCCTCAAGCACAATTTTCTCGAAGCTATTTTTAACCTAAGGATTACTTTTACAAAAGTTAAAATGAAAATGACCACAAACTGCGATTACAGAAACTTAAAAGGTAAAAAAGATAATGCATAGTAACAAATTAAGAGTACAGGGCATATATAAAGGCACATAGACACAATTATTGGTATTGCATAATGGCGGGAAATATGCAATCCAACTAACGTGTGCAATATGTAGTAGTGTGTGTTCTTTTAATGTGAACCATATGTTATTTAAGAGATTTGCTAAACTTCATAATATTTCTTTAAATAACTTACTTTCTATATAAAACATAAGTAACTTTGGTAATTAAAAGTTCAAGTCTCAAATTGTAACTATATTTTTGAAAAGGTTTTTTCTAACTTGTGTCGACACAAGTTTAGAAGTGTTAAATGAAGACAAATATTTCTATAAATGACTTAATTTCTATATAAAACATAATTAATTTTAGTAAACATTATACATATAGAAAATTATTAATCTAAGTTCATTTAATGCTCTTTAACCTCTACCATCATGTCACATATTAAAAATTCCTTTTTGAAAAAAGTTATTTACACTTCTCAATATTTATCTTTGCACGTTATTAGAGAATTTATGTAACAATGGTATTTCATGTTGGTGTTGATATGCTCTTTAACTATATATTATGGATTTTAATTCATCGATTAGTACATGTCGATACATTAGTTTTTCATTTTTTTTAAATTTTCTTATAATATCATCTAAACACTCCTTTTTGGGATAAAAACCCTTGCTTCTTTTAGAAAATAAAGTCAAGATTGAGATGATTAAACGCAGAGCCGTCTCGTTATCTTTGGTGGCCCTAGGCAATAACAACGAAGAGGTCCTATCACACTTGTGAAATAAAGAGAAGTTGCATATATATTTGAAATTACATTGCTCTATATATGTTTATATTATACGTATTATGTTAAAAATTAATAAAATATGGCCCTTTACAAGTGGAGGCCATGTGCGACTGCAACTCTTGCACACCCCTCCGAGACCCCTCTGATTAAACTTGTATATTTAAGTGATGTTTTGAATAATGAAGTTCTTATGTCGAATCTAGGGTTTTTAAACTCAATTTTGGTTATCACGATGTGTGTGTTTTGAGTTGATGTTTTGACGTAGGTCACCTATATTTCCATTAAGGTTGTTGGTTGTCATGGAGCAAAAAGTGGGCCCCTGTGCATTATTAGTTCAAGTTTTTTTGTGGGGTTATCCTTTGACCTTTCAGATTTACTAATCCATTTGATTTCATGCAATACAAATATACAATGACCAACTTTACTACTTGGTCAAATCCCATCATCACCTCTTCTATATGGTCCATGTCCATCCATGAGCAAGTTTATTACTTTGGAAATTTATGTTCAATGTGAAGGTCATGTATGAATAAGTATCATACTTATCATAATTAGTTTTGTATGGATTAGTCGTGAGTAGAATATTTATAGCTTTTACCCTTTAGTATTCACCATTAATATAGAAGTCGCTTCACCAATCATTGATGGTTCTAATACCGCGCGTATAGCTATTCAGTTAGGACCATACTCACAAAATTCTTCCCTCAACTACCCTCAATTGTTTGGTTTATAGTTTTTGTTTTAGTAGGATTGAGATCCTCTAAAGTTCATATGAACTTTACCGGTAAAGTTCTTTCATAAAAGTAAAGTAAACCGGGTCTCTCAGTAGGACTCACTGTGATAAAGTTTATTTGAACTTTAAAGGATCTCAATCCATTATCAATAGTGTATTGTTTTTTACTACGAAACACATATTGGATGATGCAGGAAGCTGAAGCGGATTTTGTTGTTACAACTTTATTTCTATCATTTAATCTGAATTTATGGCTAGTAACTAATACTTATTGCAGAAATTATAATGGTTGATACAATTTGGACTCTCATAGCATTCAGTTTAAGTAAAATGTAAGCTCTTATATTAGAGACGGAAAATTTTGTGTAGCCGGTGTATTTACGACCTGGTTCCGCCAAACGTTACATCGTCTAGAACGTGTTTAAAACGCTTTAAACGTTTTAGGCGTCAACAAATTGTTTGGATCTCAAAACGGACGTTTATCTTAGCATGTTTTGTGAGCTTGTTTGCTTACTCTATAGAAAATAAGTTCAATGTACTGATAAAGCGGTTTTTAGTGGGTCGGGTTAGTTTCAAAATAAGTCTCTTATTATATACATATACTATATTTGGATGAAAACGCTGCCGTTTTGGCAGCTAGCTACAGTAGCTACAGTAACCGGCCCATGGGCCGGCCCATTTAGTTTTTTTTTTTTTCTTTTTCTTTTTCTTTATCCAGACAAATTTAAAAAAAAAAATTTGCTCGGCACAAAATAAGAAACAAAATTACAAAAGTATTTAATTATTTTGATCAAAAAATATTCGCGGCACGATGACCAAACACATAAGTGATATAAATAAAATAAACTTGTTTAGATACACAAAATAATTAAAAAAATTTTTGCTCGGCACAAAATAACAAATTTTTTTACAAAAGTATTGATTTATTCAGATCAAAAAATACCCACGACATGATGGCAGCTAGCTACAGTAGCTACAGTAGCTACAGTAACCGGCCCATGGGCCGGCCCATTTAGTTTTTTTTTTTCTTTTTCGTTTTCTTTATCCAGGCAAATTTTTAAAAAAAAATTTGCTCGGCACAAAATAAGAAACAAAATTACAAAAGTACTTAATTATTTTGATCAAAAAAAATCTCGCGGCACTGAAGACCAAACCATAAGATTGATATAAAAAAAAAATATTGCACAAACAATAATTTAAAAAAAATTTGCTCTGGAAAAAATAAACAAATTTTGTTTACAAAAGTCAAAACACAACCATACAATCTAGCTCCCTAAAACTTTTTATTATATTGATTTATTCAGATCAAAAAATACCCACGACATGACGCCCAACACATAAGCCCATATAAATTTTTTTATTAAACATGACAACCGGGAAAATCAAGTCGCCACCCATATCAAAAAAAAACCTAATTTAACACCCGCATCAACGCCCCTTGCGCGACAATCCAATGCTTAAAAACATATTTACCCAATATCATAAAATTAATATTAAAATAAACCCCAAATAGCCAAAAAAACAAACCTTTAAAACTAACCTTTAAAAAAATTACATATCATACAAATTTTAAAAATTAACCAGGAACAGGCCCATTGGGCTGCCATTTTGGGCCGGTCCATTTTAACACTTTTTTTTTTTTTAAGTAGGCAACTTAAAACAAAAAAAAATAATAAAATTAAAAATTGATCGGCCCCAAAATAGAAATTTTTTTTGTTAAAAAAATTACTGATTTATTCAGATCAAAATTTTCGCGCCATGAGGCCCAACACATAAGCCCATATAAAAAAAACTATTAAAAACATTGGAACCGGAAAAATAAACCCGTTAAAAAAAATTGCTCAGCACAAATAGACCCACGCCCATTCTTCTAAATGTACAACACAAAACAGAAAAAAAATATACTCCCTCAGTCCCACATGAAGTGGTCTCCACTTGACTTCTTTCAAAGTCTTTTTTCTTCAATCTTGACCTTAATGATTTCTTCTTATGTTATATGATTACTTGATGCAAGATATATGGAATGGATAGATTTTTGAATTTATTTTCGTTGGTATATTTTGTTCAATATTATATATAACACAAACAAAATATTTATGGTCAAAGTTGATGAAAAAAGACTTAAAAGATTCCATTGTGGACACTTAATATGGGACGGAGGGAGTATAGATTTATTCAGATAAAAAAATACACATGACATTACTCCCGCCAAACACATAAGCCCATATAAAAAAACTAATAAAACATTGAGACCGAAGAAAAAAAATAAATCCGCACAAAAATAAAAATAAAAAATATTGTCCTCAACACTAAATAGGAAAAAAAAAAAAAATATAGATTTATTCAGATAAAAATACCCCGATTTGACGGCCAACACATAAGACCATATAAAAAATCTATTATACTCGAGACAGGAAAAATAAATCTGAAAAAAAATTTAACGCCCCGATCAACGCGCGGTCAATTCATTGCTTAAAATATCTCCCACATCTATGATAAAAGAAACACCGCCCCGCAGCAACGCGCGGGCAACTATGCTTGTTACTTTTACTATGAAATTGTTTTGTTATCTAGCTCTTTGCTTAGTTAATTAAACAAGCAAAGACTTTCCGCGCGGTGTTGCTGCGGGCTCGTTATTTTTTCGCGCGTTATTGTGGGGGGCATTTTTTTTTTTTCGGGTTAATTATTCTTCGGTCTCATGTTAATAGTTTGTTTTTTTCTGTATTAAATGACAATTTTTTTCTTCAATAAAGGGGGATATATATATTTTTTTTTTTGCCCAGGCGATAGAAAGTCGTCTAGTTTAATTTTTTTTTCTTCTTATTTTGACGAAAGTACCAGAGGGGAGTCTAATTTTATTTTTTATTTTTTTTTTGGAGCCGCTATTATGAACAGGAACCAAAAGGGTATAAAATAAATTACCAAAAAAAAATTTTGTGGGCCGTTTATCTAATGAACTTAACCATCACTGTTCATCGGCAATCACCCCATTTGAACAGTAGCAGTTACTGTTTTTTCCGGCAGTACTATGTAATGGTAAATGGTATTTACAAGCAAAAAATTAACTCGCGCGTTGCTGCGGGCGTTATTTTTTCGCGCGTTTTTGCGGGGCATTTTTTTTTTTTCGGGTTAATTTCTTTGGTCTCATGTTTAATAGTTTGTTTTTTTCATACTTCAATGAATTTTTTTTTCTTAAAGGGGATATATTTTTTTTTTTTTGGCCAGGCGATAGAAAGTAGTAAACGATATTTTTTTTTTTTCTTTATTTTTGACGGATAAGAAGGGAGGAGTATAAAGTTTTTTTTTTTTTTCGGCCGATTAACAGTAACCTCCGGTATTTTTTAAAAAAAATTGGGGGCCGATGAACAGTAACCATCGGGCCTAGCCGATGTGGGCTACACTGTTCATCGATGAACAGTAGCCCGTTACTGTTTTGTCTTGTAGTATAATGATAAATAAGGATATTAGTTAAATTATATCCTTTAAAAATTTTATATGAAGAAGATTAGATACACTTTTCTTCTTAACTTATGTGCTTAGTTAGATAAGTTTATAAGCCAGCATTGTTTTCATTTTAACGTTTGGTATTTTTCTTTTCCATGTTTTGTTTTGTTTAGTTGGTTGGTACTTTCGTTATACCGTATAAAATAGTTGTTACACATACGAACAAATATTATGTTATTCATATATATACCATATTACTAGGTTTACGTACACTTAATAAACTTTTAAAATACTACAAGGTCAAAAGTTGCAAGTGTAACAAGCAAGTTTAAACATAACTTACTTTATTACTAACACATATAATTCATTCGTTTTCAAAAACCCGGTTCATACCCGGGGGTTATACCGGTTTGAATGTTCTCAGTCGAAAAAAGACGAGTTAAATTAAACCGGGTTTCATATTTTCGAAACCCGGTTTTTTTTTTTGCATTGTATCCTTCCACTTTACCTCTAAACTTTATTTTTAGCGATTAGACCGCCGGGTTTAGATGACCCGGGTCAACCGGTTCTTGAAGACCCGGGGTCGGGTTTTGATTTTTTTCATGTTTTTTACAATAAACAAGTTTTTTTTTATATGATTGAGACGAATTTCTAATTTGTTACATGTTATAATTTGTTAGTAATCGTTTTTTTGGCTCAATATAAAGTATATTATGAGTTGTTTTTTATATACATTGTTTGTATCAGTGCAATATTTATTTTTTATTTTACTTTTTTCTATTACCGGGTTAATCGGCGTTGAACCGGTTAAACAATAACCCGGTTGACCCGATGAAATCAAACCTGTTTTCAAATCCTTGATATATATTAGACTCAGAGTATAAACATTTATGCATGTAACAAATGGATCGCTATATTATATTATAATATATACTACCATCCGTCCTAAAATTTTTTCCAGTTTTGACTTTTTGAGTCTTTCTTGTCAACTTTGACCTTAATTAATTTTGTTTATGTTACATAAATACGTGATAAAAATTTTCCAAGGAAAAATACATTTAAAATCATTCTTTCATATATTTGCATCAAATATTAAATAGTACAAACAAAAAATATTTAAGGTCAAAGTTGAGAGAGAAAGACTTAGAAAGTCAAAAGTGGACAATAATTTTGGAACGGAGGTAGTATGTTTTAAAGAGTTCGTGCATGGGCAACATTACATAATATAAACTATATAAGGCAAAGCTAAGACAAATAAATCAAACTAACGATATTATAATTCTACTAATGAACACTTGTTTGTTGCAACTTACAAGAATCTTATCTTTTTCTCTTTTACACATATTAGGAACAAGTTTTAGACTACATATAATGTATATTAGGTGTATTTGGCCCACTGGTCCGAGCCTAGTTTGTATAGCTTCTAGGGCAACTCAGAGTCTAGAATGTTCCATTGTATCCTATATATAGGTCGGTTGTTATCAATAATAGGCAAGCAATCAATCAATTATAATCTTTCATGGTAATCAGAGTCAAAATAATTTTCTCGATTTCTTCTCATCCATATCGTTTTTCTTCCTCCCCTATTCTTTCTCTGCATCATTAATCTTTTCACCGAATTAATAAATAAATAAAAACTGTTCGTCGCGTCACTATTCACCGAGCACTGTTCATCACGCTACTGTTCATCAATGTACTGTTCATCCGAGCGTTAAAGTTCATCGAAAAAAAAATAAAAAAAATAATCTTTATGGCTTCTCATGATCAGCAATGGTACTCCATGGATTCCGGAGCAATTCTCACCTTTTCATCTCACACTGGTACTTCAAACATCTTTTCTTAATCCGTAATTTTCATCAGTTTTAGTTATTGTCCGAAAAATGGATCATCTCTACTATACTCCTGCACCACTCTGGTCATCTACAATCCCTAATCCATATCGTCCCCTCCACCTTAGAAATGTTCTTGTCACACCCAATATCATTAAAAACCTTGTTTCAGTACGTAAATTCACCACCGATAATAGATGCTCCATATGGTTTCACTATACGAGATTATCATACCCGTCAAACCCTTCTTCGTTGTGATAAGCACGGGTGATCTATACCCTTTACACGTTGCCGCCTCAGCCTTCGCTATACTTACTAATAACCATTCTCTTTGGCATCAACGTCTTAATCACCCTGGTGACGCTGTAATTCAAAAACTGTCGTCACATGGCCTTGTGTCTTATATAAAACAATCAACACTTGTGTCGTTGCTTGCCATTAGTGCCAACAAAACAAACTTTCCTCCTAACAATCTTCCCTCTATTGTCACTACTCCCTTGTCATTATTTCATAAGACATTTGGATCTTCTTCTGTCTCTTGCATGAGTGGTTATATAATACTATGTCATTTTCTATATATCATATTCATATTTTTATGGGTTTTACCATTTACCAGAAAACTCTGATGCGCATTTCAATAAATTCTACACTTTCTTTGCCTTTGTAAAAACCCAATTCAACCGTGAAATCAAAGCTTTTCAATGTGATCATGGTGGAGAATTTGACAACAACTCCCTCCATGAACTATTTGCCACTAATAGCATTCAATTTCGTTTCTCATGCCCACGTACATCTCAACAAAATAGTAAATCTGAAACGCATGATTTCATTTTTACTATCAATAACGTAGTTAGCTCAAGTTTTCGTTCTCTCCTTTTTCAAGCCCGTCTTCCTCCCGAGTATTCGGATGCCTTTGTTACCCTTACACTTTTCCACCGCACAAACTTTCCCCTTGTACCACACCATCTATCTTTCTTGGGTATGCTTACAATCATCGTGGATATCAGTGCCTTGACCTGAACACCAACAACAAAATCATCATTTTTCATCATGTCACATTTGACGAAACTGTCTTTCCCTTCGGCTCTATGACTCCAACTAAACCCCCCTCATACAAATTTTTAGATGATAATCTTGACACCTCCCCTATTGCACTTCGCCTACTTACCACACCTACTTCTCCTCAACAAACACCACCACAAACAACACCTCCAACTTTGCTATCCACACCATCACCACAAACAACACCGACACCACCAATCACCCCGCCACCACCACCACACCAACACACACAACTACCCACTCAACTCACCCTTGGTCACACGTTCTAAAGTCAGAACTGTACAATAAGGCTTAACCCCAAAAATACAACTTACATGTACACCTCTTCTACTATCCCAAGTTTCTTCCTTTTTCATGCCTACGAGCTCCTAATTGGAATACAAGCTATGTGTGACGAATATAAAGCTCTCATCGACAATAACACTTGGGTACTTGTTCCTCGCACCACCAATATGTCAAACATTGTCCGCTACTGTGGTTGTAACAACAACAAAGTATAATGCCGGAAAAAAAAATAAAACGGGTCCTTAGTCGGTACAAAAGACAGGACTAGTTGCAAATGGTCGTAGTCTACAATTATTGGCATCGACTGGCGATGCGACATTTAGCCTAGTTTGTCAAAAACCTGCTACCATATGGGACTTTTCTTAGCCTTGCAGTTTCTCGATAGTGGCCTATTCACCAGTTAGACGGTGAAGATAGGCATTTCTTCTCGGCCATTTTACAGAGATGCAACCCCACCCCAAACTTTTACATGCACCAGCCACCCAGGATTTACTGATTCAAGCTCATTCTGATTTGATTTGTTTGCCTTCTGCCAAAGTCGCTTTATGGCCTTAAGCAGGCCCCCGAGCATGGTTTTAGCGATTTTTCAGCTATGCTATTCGAGCCGGTTTTTATCACAGCAAAACCGACTTGCTCTTTTCATCTTTCACAATGGGCCAAACACAGCTTACTTACTACTATATGTGAATAATATCATTCTTACAGCTTCTTCTACTTCGCTAATGTAACGTATCATCTCTTCGCTACATGCGGAATTTTCTATGACAGACCTTGGCCCACTCAACTATTTTCTCGGTATATCTGTCACGCGTATTACCTCTGGCATATTCTTGTCTTAGACAAAATATGCTACCGATATTCTTGAGCGGGTACAGATGCTTTAATTGATCCCTTGCGGACTCTAGTTGACACCGAGAAGAAGCTCGGACCTGAAGGATCACCGGTCACTGATCCTACTTTATATCGCAGCCTTGCCGGAGCACTTCAGTACCTCACATTTACCCGACCTGATTTGTCATATGTAGTTCAACAGTTGTGTCTTTACATGCATGATCGACGAAAGCCACACCTTTAATGTTATGAAACGGGTTCTCCGTTATCTTCGAGAAACCAATGATCTTGGATTACAGCTTTTTCAGTCTACTACATCACAGCTTATTGCCTACTCTGATGCTGACTGGGCAGGTTGTCCAGCTACGCGTCGGTCTACTTCTAGATACTGTGTTTTTCTTGGTGACAACCTCCTGACGTGGTCTTCCAAACGTCAGGACACGTTGTCTCGTTCTAGTGCTGAGGCTGAATACCGCGGGGTTGCGAATGCTGTAGCTGAGACATCTTGGATTCACAACCTCCTTTATGAGCTTCATACCCCTCTTTTCACAGCGACCTTGGTCTACTGTGATAATGTCAGTGTCGTATACATGTCTGCAAACCCGGTGCAGCATCAACGCACGAAACATACAGATATTGACATTCATTTTATTCGTGACAAAGTAGCAGCAGGTCATGTTTGAGTTCTTCATGTCCCTTCACGATTTCAGTAGATATATCTTCACAAAAGGAATTTCATTCTCGTTGTTTGCTGAGTTCTGAATCCTAGTTTGGCTGTCTGCAAAATCTCCCGCTCCACAACTGCAGGTGCGTTATTAAAGTACATATATTTAATATTAGGTGTATTTGTGTCCATTGGCCCGGAGGCCCAAGTTTGTATTGCTTCGTAGGAGCAACCCATAATCTAAAATGTTTTATTGTATCCTATATATAAATCGGTTATTATCAATAATAGGTAAGCAATCAATCATAATATAAACTATATAAGGCAAAGCTAAAGAAAATAAATCAAACAACGATGTTATAATTCACTATAGTAACCTCGTTTGTTACAACTTACAAGAATATATCTTTTACATCTTTTACACATTTAGGAACAAGTCGAATAAACCAATTTTAATTATTAGCACATAATTCAATGAATTTGGTTGTTTGCATAAAAGCAATCTCATATACAGTTCTTTATAATATTTGTCAACATTGTATAACTATTCTTTCAAAAAAAACAAGGTGAAATTACATGAATAACCTATTTGAAAAACTTTTTTCTTGCAGAGACTTACGTAAATATTTTTTTCCAAAATAACCCACAAAATCGCTACAAAGTTGTAGCGATCTACAAAAAGGACACGTGTCACACTTTGATTTGTTACAGAGATTTAGGAAATAAAATTAATAAAGTAGATCGTTTTCTTTTTTTGTAATTCTATTTATTTTGTTTTTTTCCCTTCTTTTTTTTTCCAGTTGCGACCTCATTGTAGCGGATTTAAAAAAAATCATCCATTTGTTTTAGGGTTTTGTTACCTATTTGTTTGGTTGATAATTTTTTTAAAAATCTTGATTCGGCCTAACTTTGTGCATAAATTTGCATAGCGTTTATTTTATTTTTTTATTTTTGTTTACTTATTTGTGTAGTCTTTGATGAGCGCTACATAGTGAATTTAAATTTATAAAAAAAAGTTTTAATACGCATAAGATATGATGATGCAAAGTGTCACTTGGTATTTTTTTTTTTAAAAATTCAATACAATTGTATAGGTATTTTTAGTAATTATAAAACTTGTAATTGAAACCTAAAAATAAACTTTAGTCGTTAAAATCATTACAACATGATAACGACCAGATATCTAGTAGAGTACATGGTCAACCTTATTTATACGATATAAAAACATAAAAACAACAACAAATAACGACATACATGATTAGCTAATTGGTGTTAAGCAATAATGCTTTTACATGTCTCTATAGTTCGCCATCAGTTGTCACTTTTCTTCCATGCTTCTTAGCAGCTCATCTCTGACGCTTTCAGTGTCACACTTTTTTCATTTCGGCCCCCGTCATGCATTCCAAGGGCGTACTTCACCATAGTAGATAGATGGGTTGATCGTTGCAATACCATTCAGATCTGTTAATTTAACCTTACGATCTGAAACTATCAGCAAAGCGATGCATCAAGGCTAAAATTTGTTCCTCCAAAATAGCTTCTTCATCAATTGCTTCTTGTAGTTTCGTAAGGACATTTAACCTAACTTGTTCTGGGTTCTATCATTACTACCAAAAACCTACATAATTTTTATTGTCATGGAAAAAATGAGAAGATACAATTAATAAGTTTGAATGATAAAATTGGTTGTGAGCAAGAGTCCCCAATTTGTGTGTGTATATATAACATTTGTACTCAATAGTTATTGAATTTAAAAAGAATCTGACGAATTGTCAGATATTTTCCTAAATCGCGCATAATTTTAAGTGATAGACAGCATTGTCAGTGAGTTTTCTTATCTGTTGGGCTGTTAAAAAACAGTGTGTCGTCAAAGGCATGGCTAAATTGCGCGTATTTTTATGGGGTGGATGACCGCATTGTCAGTGAGTTGTTTATCTATTGTAGCATTTGTAGCTCATTGTCAGTAAAAAAACATGTGTGTTGTCAAATCATTTCATGAATATTGTGAAATGTTCATTGATAAATAACATTGTCATTGAGTAGTTTTATTTGATGCATAATGAATAACAATCACTTTATTCAAATTTTTCATAGAAAAATTGAATACATAGCAAAAAAAACCACATAGAATCTAGTAGATTGGTAACCTTATTTAACACAATTGAAAAAAACAACAAACAACAACAGGGACACATGGTTGGCCTTGTGGTCTTCAGCAACTTTTTCCATTATATAGTCTATAATGCCATGTAGTTGTTAATGAAGTTTTGCTTTGCAATAAATGTTTCCTCAACAATGTGTCTTGCTGTCCATACCCCCCTATCCCACACTTCTGAGTTTTTTTGTTTTTTGTTGTACAGGGATATCCGCTTCAATGTTTTTAGTTTGAGCTTGTTTATATCCGTAGTAGATATACAGGCTAGCTATAGGCATACTTTGCAACATTGTTATTTTACCTCAGGGGTACGCATTTCCTCTGCAATATCGAAGTACGTTGCACTAAAATGATGTGCATGTGTTTCCTCAGCTTGAATCTCCTTTGTAGTTTTGATACCCAATTGTTTGACCGTGCGTTATTTGCCCATAAGCCAATAGTTTGTAAGTGGACGAGATGAAGTTCTGTGTGTGTGTGTGAGAGACAAAAGTGTAATGTAGATGATAGGATAGTTGATATATGGGAAATAGTATGGTCAGTCTTTATCAATAGACTAAAATAGTAAAAAAGACTGACAAATCTCGTACATTGACTTGTTTTATTAAGATTGGTACTTAATTATTCAATTGATAGAAAAAAGGAACAAAATGTGTACATTGAAGACTTTGTTATTAGATATTAAGGTTACATGAATATTAGTATTATGAGTTCTTCAAATGTTTTACGTTGAAACTTCTTTTTATTTTTTGTTTTTGCATTTGATGTAGTGCTTTATCTATCTTTGGTTCTTCCATAGATGCAATTGTTGGGAATCAAGCACCGTGCTTAGATTATCGCGTGGAATGCTAATTGTTTTTCGTCTTCAAAGTGTTCTTGTTCCGCCCATTCAACCATTGATCGAAATTAGTGTAATCATTTGTGTTACCTATCTATTATGTTCTGCATTTTCACTTGAGTAGTCAGTTATGACATGGTTTATTCTTTTCTGCCAAGCTAGCATTTTGGCAAAATTTATTTGGATATAATCAAAAATGGCATCGTTGTGGTCAACGTAAATTTCCAATTTGAATTGCGAAGAAGTTATATCAAACATGACATGCATATCATAGTTTGTTTCTAAGTTGTACGGTCATTGAAGATCTATTGTGCGGTAATTTATAATGAAAGAGAATGAATCTTTGTCAAAGATATTTACATATATTGTTTCAGACGTTCTAGTTTCATTCGTGGATGTTGTGATCATTGTTCCACCGTTGACGTACTTGTGTTATTTGTGCCATTGAGCACCAATTGACCATAATTATGAAACCACAATTTGAAAACGGTTTGGTGTTGTGTAGGTGTTTGTAGCAAGTTTTGTTTTATTATAAAACCTAGTTCACCAAGTAATTCATAGTAATCAAACTTTTTATTCTTGTTTTCTGCATTGTGATTGTAGTAGCTGAGTGATCTTTAGTTTTGTTTTTAATAGTTTCATCAGAAATGACACCTGCAAATGAATTCTTCCAAAGAAACCATCCTTTTGGAATCAACAATGTGCTTAAATCTATGGGGATTATGAGAAATGGAAAATCTGGTGCTTCCCAGCCACTTTTCAATGTTCATACATAACTTTGTTTGATAATCATCTCTAAATTCTGTTTCATACCTGATAACGTGTTAGTTTGGTAAGGCAACATGTATAAAGAGTAGTGATTCTTCTTGGTATTTGCCTTTTTAGATAAGCGTAACCATATCTTCAAAATCCGTTTGGTAAAAACGTGAACATTCAGTTACTGAACATCGTGTATGTTAGGGGGTTGATGTTTAATATTCTCCGTTGTGGTATTACATTTCGAACTCGAATGTAGTATTTGTTGAGTTCGATATTTTTGTATAGTAATAATTGTTGGTTGAAATAATATGTTAAAAATATGTAGTTGTATACATGTCTATATATACTAATTGGACATCATAAAGTTAATAAGTCTTTCTTGTCAGAATATATCATTTTATTATTGTTACACATTAATACAAGGAAATTACATGCTACGAACAATTATAAAAAATTGTTTGTTAGTAACTAGTCAAATAACTTTTTTTCACACGAAGGTTTTTCTTGATTCTTCGTATTGTTTATCTCATCTTCTTGTTGCCCTTCGACGACCAGTGGGGATAGCTCAACCCGAGAAACGTACACATGTAGTCGGTTATGATGAGTATACATGAATATCATGTCTCGCTCTTGTATAGCATCATCCAATGGTACTAGACCTGAATCAAAACTATAATTAGGTTTCTTTATATAAAGAAACGTTGGTGAGTTTTTATCGTAACCCAAACAGTTTGTTAATATTAAATTTAACTTGATTGTTGAAAATTCTCCAAATCAACTGATCTTAAGTGTAGCGACATCTCACCAACAAATTCTTTATAGCCGACTAGGTGAAACCTTCCATAATGGTATATTAGGGACCTTAAAATGTCATTTTTTGAAATTGAAAATGAATAATGAAATGTTTAGTGTTGTTGTTCAAGGTTGAACCCAATAAGTATGTGGTTTATATAGTGTTGACTGTCTATCCTTTATGACATAAATCGCGTAAAATAGTAGTGATAAAATAATGTCAGGGATTGTCATCAATGTATATTTTTTGTTGATGAGTTGTCACAATATGTCGTTTGATTTGTCATATTCTTTGATAATTCGCGTGTAAAATATTAGTGATCAACCACAAGTGTTAGGGACTTGTACATATCATCTGTGACTAGTCATGTCATTTATTTGATCATAATAATGTTTGTACTGATGTCGGTTACCTCTTTTGTGTGATGTTTATTGTATTTATAGACTACCCCTCAATATAATATTTACAAAACTTTTTACTCTCTACAATAGGTAATTCTATAATATTTAGTGTTGATTGTATAACTAATAAGTTTATTTGTAAATGAAATATATTACATCGTTTAAAATCAAATCATTACACCTTAACAACAATTCCAACAAGATCTAAAAAAATACAATCTTTAAAACACAAACGAGCTTAAACCAACTATTGAAGCGTTTGTGGTTCAGATCATCTTGATGTTGCACTCATATTGCTCGAGATTGTATTTGTCCATACATTTGAGATGATTATGTGTGATGTCCATTGTATGCTGAGATGTGTTTGTGAAATGTTGGTTGTAAGGTTGTGATTGGTATGGGGGTTTCACCGTTATTACTTGTGATGGGTATGTTGTAGCATGTATTGTTGTGATGTGTAAATGGTTTTTAAATTTTTTTTATTATGTTTGTATTTAAATTAAAATGTTTGCTACTTTTTTTTTTTTATAATATTTTTAATTATTTTTAATTTTTTTTTTTTTTTGTAAAAAGTAGGAAAAGTGTTGTCGTGTTGTTGATTTCGGTCGTGGAATGATGGTTGGTTGTTCCGTGGCATTTCTTGATCATTTCGTGTACGTATGTTTACCGACGGTTGAACGACAAAGGGATTATTGCATTGATCACGGCAGTGTCCTGCTTTTGTGCATCTGCTGCAATGTATTAGTCTTTGCTCCTCTCCTTGAGATTGTATACGGCTTGTATTTTTAGGACGCGAGCGGGCTGTGGATGTTGTCTATTCGAGGAAGGAGGAATTAGCTTTCTGAATATTTTCGAAATCCCATTGCGACATATTCCCTAGAAAATGAATTGATTCCGAATAAGTGCCTTGATATTTTGTTTTTTAAACCAATCTGCTACATATTGGACACAATCCGTCAGACCCATAAACCTTGTTTTTTAAACCAATCTGCTGTATAATGGACACAATCCATCAAACCCAAAAACCGTGTTATAGCTATTACGTGACCACACTGATGCCTTGAAAGTTGCCATTTACGACATCCACAAATGCCTGTTTGTAAGTTGACTTCCCGAATGTACTGACCGTCAGAAACTTCGTATTGATATGCGTTAACACCTTTAACAACCCATGTCGCACTTTTCATCCCTTTTTTGCCACTTTGTTTGCTGCCCAATCAGTTATTTCATACGTCATAACGAAAAAATAGTTGTATATTATGTTTCAAAGAATAATACCTGCCAGTTGTCGACGTTTATAGTACCATTCTTGCACCATCGCACGGTACGTCTCCGCTAACTTTAACACGGGCTCTTTTCTATATATTACACTACATGCATTGACATACTCCACTCTATTTAATGTCATATAATTGTAACGAACTAGAGGGCAATGCGCTCGTGACCATCTTTGAGGACCAGCTCTACAAAGCTTTTAATGTGCATCAGGCTGAACAATTTGTAGTGTGTTCATGTTCGTTGCACAGTCTTCTCGTGTATATGCCTTGCATATTTTCCAGAATAAACCTTTTCTTTTTTTGTTTTTTAATCCTAGGTTCATCATAAGATGACGACAACATACATCATGAAAGGCTAAAGGGAATTCTTTTTCTACTGCCAAAGCTATAGCAGCATGCCTATCAGATATGAATAGCAAATTAGGATTATCACCAATGAATTCTTTGAGTACGGACATCCACCATGACCAACATGGACCCATTTCCCCTTTGCATATACCAAATGCAATCGGCACAATCTGATTGTTTCCATCCATGGCCACAGCTACTAGATTTGTTCCCTTGTATAGACCCTTTAAATGCGCAGCATCGATCATAGCACGGGGCGTAGATAATTAAGGAACGTACGAATCTGTAATAAAAGATTATAAACATACTTTTATGATGTAATAGAGTTATATTATTTAGATTTTGTGAGCAACACTTACCGAAGCACCAATGGCAATGAATAACATCTCGAAAACTCCGTTATCGTCTGTTTTGATACGTGTTACTGTCCCTTCTTTTTTTTCTAGGTTATAACAATAATACGGGAGCATTTCAAATGCTTCGTATGGTGAACCCCTCACCTATTGTAAACCATAGTGCTTCCCTTTCATTGCTTGTTGGTAAGAAATATATATTTTATATTCTGATAGAATATCTTGTTGTATATCTTTCCCTCTTAAAACTCGCGACCTATCTTGTAATTTTAGAGTAAGAAGGTGACCAATGACTTTTTTGTTTGTATTTCGATGGTTAGGATATGTTTGAGACTTGGAACAAGTGTGAACATCATTAAGATAAGTAATGTAATATTTCTTTGTATTATCCCACCGGGTCGCCCGGAGATACCAATCACATTTAGTAAAATGATAGCATTTTAAGTAACATCTTTCTGGGGCTGATATGTCTGTTAAAAATTAGAAACCTTCGCTTAAAGCTTTCAACCTAACAGCCAAGATCAAAGATTCTTTGTTGTCAAAAATCTTACCCTTTTCAACTTCTGATTGTTGACTATACTGCTTTGAAATATTAGGTTTTGCCTTGTAAACTGGTGTCTCCGGAATGTCAGGCTCAAATGACATGAACTTTTGCCATTTATGGATTTTGTTTTGGGGGTTTTCATTAACCACATCATCTGTGTTATATTCGTTTGATCTGAAGTCAAATGAGGATTCAGGATTTGAAAAATGTGGCTCATTTTGCAAGTGTAGGGAGTCGTTGATATGAAAATCATTTTGGCCTAAATCAAAAGATATACCATTGTTTAAAAAAGACGTATTGTTATAACTATTATTCAAATGAGACGATGGTATTTCTTGATTAGATGGGCCTTCATTTTCTAAAGTTGTTGATTCAAAAAAATTAAAGAACATATTTTTTTGATTGTTTTTCTGTTCAGAAACAAACAAATGTGCAAATTCATCATTGGAGTTACAAGCACACCCAACAAAAAATTATACCTCAGCGTCGTCTGTGATATCAACAGCAAAGTCAAATGACGAGAGCTTAAACGATAAGTTTATCACAGCATTTGCTTCCAACTTGAATTTCTGCATCACCATTTCATGTAACATTGAGTATGTCAAATCTTCTGACAGTATGGAACCTCGTTGGGTTTCATTAAAATGAATTAAGCACTTGAAGTTTTTTATATTTGACGCCATTTTTCTTAAGGTTGAGTTTAGGATGTTATGAATACATATTCGTTTCAAGAATTATATATCAACCTTAAAAAATGTAGATCGCGCAAAGTTATGCGTGATATACTTAATGTCAGAGAGTTGTCCTATCGACGCTTTTAATTAAAAGTTAAAAAATGTAGATCGCGCAAAGTTATGCGTGATATACTTAATGTCAGAGAGTTGTCCTATCGACGCTTTTAATTAAAAGTTAAAAAATGTAGATCGCGCAAAGTTATGTAGTTAAAAAATATTTTTTTAACCTAGAAAACTTATTCTCCCTATACAAGCATCAAAATTTTCCCTTATAAATAGCCCTCACCATTTACTCAATTTGTCACAACTTCTTATTTCAACTCTCTCAAATGGATTCCAATTTCAATAACGAAAATGAACCATGGGAATTCAGTCTAGATATAGATGATTCCGATCTTCAGTTAACACCCGTTGTGCATTCCTATAGTAGCACACATGTTCAACCATCTCCCTTAACAATAAATTTTTTTTTTTTGAAATGTAAATCGAGTGTTTCAAAACTCGATCTACTTTTTTTTTTTTTTTTTTTTTTTTAATTTCTCAAAATTGCGTATAAGGTCGACACGTGTCCAAAAGTAAATCGAGTGGGGGGAGACGCGATTTAAATGGGTATTTTGAATAAATGTGTTTGTCAGGGATATTTTGAGACAACACAAATTCCAACCGGGTACTGCGAAATTTTTCGCTTGGGTAAATGGGTGGTTTATATTGTGCAAAGTTCTATTCATACACTGTAGTGCATTAGTGCCATTGTTCTATTCATAAAGTGTAGTGCAATAGTCCCAGCATACACTCTAGTGCATTAGGCTCCCCAGTATGGGACGGTCGACCGACTCGGTCGGTCGCCCCCATAGTGGCGAGTCGGTCGACCATTAAATCACCGGAGACCGAATGGAGTATAAGTCGCGGGCACGACCGTTATTTTCAAACAAAAACTATAAGTTTTTTGTTTTTATATAAAAAAAACTTTTTATTTTTAAAGTTTTAAATAATTTTAACACTATAAATACCCACTCACTTCATCATTTTTATCACACGTTCAAACAACAATTCTCTCTACACACATTCAAACCACTAATCTACACAATGTCTTCCGATCTATTTTTCGATACCTCTTCAGACGATGAAGATGAAGTTAATAGCGAGCTTGTTATGTTTACGGAGGCATGTCAAGCGGCTTATGAAGCGTCAAAGCCAAAAGTCCATCGAACCCTAGTACAAAGGGATCGTTACGGTGCTCATGATCGTTTAGTAATGGCGTACTTCTCCGAACACCCACAGTATGAAGAAGCAACATTCCGTGAACGTTTCAGGATGAGCCGAAGACTATTTACAAAAATTGTTCAAGAAGTAACCGATGCTTCTCATATTTTTCAAGAAAGATATGATTGTAGGGGACAACGTAGTATTTTAAGCATTGATGAAGTGTACTTCCGCAATTCGTCAATTGGCATACGGATGTGTTCCTGATTCTCTTGACGAATATCTGCAAAAGGGTGCGACAACAGCCCGTAAATGTCTCGAAAACTTTTGTAAGGTCATCATGAATTTATATGGTGAAGAGTTTTTGCGAAAGCCGACGTATACTGACATTGAAAAACTTTATGTTTATCACAATGAAAAGCATGGGTTTCCTAGGATGTTAGGAAGCATTGATTGTACAGATTGTTCGTGGGCGAATTGCCCAGCTGCATTCAAAGCTCAATTTTCTAAGGGTGATCACGGGCCATATCCATTCATTTTATTGGAAGCGATAGCCTCCCAAGATTTATGGATTTGGCATGCGTTCTTTGGTGTCTCCGGGATGAATAACGACGTGAACATTTTACGTCAATCCCCTCTTTTCAATGATCTCAAATCAGGGAGAGCACCGGATGTTCCATTCGTGGTTAACAACGTGCCTTATAAAAGATGATATTATCTTACTAACGGGATATATCCGTAATGGTCCGTTCTTATTAAATCAATTAAAAATCCTGGTACGAATGATCATAAACGAATATCGTATAAGACAAAGCACGAAGCTGCAAGGAAAGATGTGGAACGAGCTTTTGGTGTATTAAATCAGAAGTGGAAGATAATTAAATATCCGGCTCGAGGGTTGACGCGAAGTAGACTATCGGATATAATGTACACATGCATCATATTACATAATATGATAATTCATGACAACGGTAATGCGATATCTCCCGAGTTTTTTTCAAAGGAACAGCACCGTGATGATGATCCCGTAAGAACACATCAAGAATCGATGCAAGTTACTCAAGAGATAATCGACAGAACGGCTCATCTAAGTCTAAAAGCCGATTTAGTGGAACACATTTGGAATAATGCAAATTAAATAGTTGATTCACTTTATTATTGTAATGTTTTAATTTTATTTGAATTATTATGTAATGTTTTTTATTATTAATGAAATTAAATTTGAAGTAAAAAAAATGAAGGTCGCCTCATAGTGGCACTAGGTCGCCTGTAGGTCGCCGAAGAGAGAAAGTTGATGTGGCGCCGGAAAATGTAGGTCGCGACCCT
Source organism: Tanacetum coccineum (assembly GCA_026074375.1). NCBI lineage: Eukaryota > Viridiplantae > Streptophyta > Magnoliopsida > Asterales > Asteraceae > Tanacetum > Tanacetum coccineum. The sequence goes on along the minus strand of BQNB010057742.1, from coordinate 14,375 downwards.
TAACCATAGTGGGTAGCCTTAGTGCCATTGTTCAATTCATAAACTGTAGTGCAATAGTTAGAAGTTATAATTAGATTCTGATACTTTTTTATTTGTTTTTTTTTTCTTTTTCTAATGAAAAAGATGTCTGTCAATAATACATTACTTTACAAATCTTGCAGGCAAAAAAAACCATCTTCTACATTATCAATTCAATAGTACTACCTTGTGCATTCCTACCTTCCTTGCACAAAGCTGCAAGGTAAAACCGTTGCCATATAAAGTAAAAGAAAATAGAAAAGTTTACCTTTCGGTTCCTCTTGCTTTCCTCATCATCTTCCTCATCCAGCTAGTCATCGCCATCATCGTCGTCTTCTTCTATGCCTTTAAACTCATCCTCCTAAACGACATCACCCGTGAGGCCGTGAACCATGAAATAATATGGGTATGATTTTGCCTTGGTGGGTTAAACTACATCAGAAGCTACAAAAATATGTCAGGTTGAGACTACAGATATCAATATAATTAATACGGAGTGTTCTATAATTTATGGTGGTATGTAAGTGGTATAATTTTAGATTTTTTTAAAAAAAATCAAACTTCACTAGAAAACCTCATTAATAAAGATAAGTCGTTGAACCTTTTAATAACTCACTAATTATGGCGTCAATATATACAATGACATGAGTTGCAGAGGAATAGATTTAATTTCTAGTGAGTAATTGACGTCTGAGATAAGTTTCTAGAGTTCCATCGTAGGTGCAAAATCATTAAAATCCTCAACTACACCATCTGACTCTGCTTCCACAAACAAGGCATCTTGTCCTTGACAATCAATCTCAATACGACCACTTTTATCTTCCTTTAATTTTCCTCCCAATGGATAAAAAGAAACCAACGCTCTACTGAGAGCGTCTTTCAATACTTTTGCATCGAAAAAGTTATCGGCGCCATTGGACCGGTAAAAATACACTCTAGGTGTGTGAATATTCGGGGCTATAAGATCGAGATTTAAGTTCCATATGTTTTTGCAACGAAAAAGTTACCAAGATCTTCATTTTACCAGCTGCAAATGATGAAAATCAATAGCTTTAATCATTAATTAATGCAACTATTGTGTTGGGCCAATTTAGAGCCCAACGATCACTGCCTAGATTTAAACAGAAATTAGGCTAAGTATTGGAAGACCCGCTGATAGTCATCAGTGGGTATTGAAGGACTCGCTGAGTGTAAAGTCTCAGCGAGCAACCTCAGATGCATTCAAGTCAAAGACATCATCAAGGAAGTTGAAGATTACTTGAAGACATACTCGTCAGCTGGGATGGATATCAGCTGGTATGTAAAAGGAATACCTTATGGTTTTAAGGAGAGTTAGAGGTGACAATACTTTGACTATCATGTTACCCTTTGAAGAAGAACAAGTTGAACTTAAGCTTTTCTCTAAGTTAGGTTAGGCGGGAAACTCAATAATACTTAATGGCGGGACAAAAAGTTATTTGAGTTAAATCCTGTACCAAGTAGGAAGTTGGTAAAAGTAGTGAACAGTTGGCAGAACTGTTCACTAAAGTATGGGCGGGATGTTTCCAAGAATGGACGTGCATTAAATATCTTGTACGTCCTCCACGTGATTCTTGACACGTTGCAACTGCCCCCACTTTGGGTACCACCTCATATTAGTATTAATAGAGAATGTTGTAAGGAGTAAATGCTATCTCTTTCGTTGTTGTTATTATAGTCATTTACTCCTTTGTCAAACTTATACAATAGACCGCTGATCCTATCAGAGGGTCTATACAAGTTCGCTTGTAAACTTGATTCATTGTCAAGTTTACTTGTTCAAAGGGTAATCTTACATTGGCATTCAACTTGTGCGATCTATAACACATTGTAATACTTGATTCTTATCAATAAAGCATTACACGATTGAAAAGTTATTACTTGTGTTATTTACATTAGATAAGTGTTTATATTCCATATGGACGTGTGAATTGGGACTTTCAATTGGTATCAAAGCAGTATTGATTTATAAATCCTTTAGAAACTGTTCTTTGTTTTAAATAAATCAAGATCTGATGTGTATAGAAAATATGTTATAAACTTTTGGAAACTACTAAACTACGACTACACACAAATGGAAAGTGTACCAATCGTATATAATAAAGTAAAGTAAGGACCGGGTTTATCGTCTCAAGGAAGCCAAAATCAAATCAAGATAATCAACGTTCGTTTTATATTTAGTTATGATATAGGTTTTTGTTTTTTTTAATCTACTAGAATTAAACTAAATTAATTTAAACTAAGAAAATTCTTTAAAATAACTAATTAACTAAAATAGTTTGGAAAATAATATAATAAAAACGAGTGTTCACTTAGATAGACTTCACTTGGATTAGATAATACTCACAAGGTATAATTATGCGGTTCGGGTTACAAAATAGTTAGACTTTGAGGGTCTTCATCCTCTACCCCTAACAATAATCGAAAAGTGCTACAAGGGTCTTTGTAAACACCACCTCAAAATATGCTTTTAAAACCAATCTTTGATTTCACAAAACAATTGATATTTAGATTCCAATCACACAAAGGGTCATAAGTATGAATAAACAATGTTCAAGACTATAAGTTACCCACTTAACAAATCTCAATAATCCTTGGTCTAGATTAAAGTTTCAACTAAGCATAGACAATTAGTGAAATACAAATGACTTTCAAAAGAAGTTGGTCTACAAGCTTAATCCAATCATTCATAGACTAATTAGTTGATAAACATAAGCGTTGAACACAGAAAACATCAAAATATTCATTTCATCAAAAACCCTCAAATAGGTTTTGCATAATCACACCAAGTTTGTATTATCCAACCACACGCTACATCTAATCTAAGCAAACACTAATAAACTACTCACTCTTAATGAGTGATTCAAACAAACAAGTAAAGAAAATCAAACAAGACATAATCATAAATCAAAGTAAAGAATTAACCATTGGTTTACAATGATGTTTGTGGGAATTAAATGATGTTATTCACGTCTCCAAATGCTCAAAAAAGCCCTAAAAATCTCCAATAAGTGTTCTTGAGTCGTCACTTGGTGTACGGTGGAAGAGAATGTCTAAATGCCCCCTAAAATTTTAGCATTATATAGACTCCTGTTGCGGTACCATTACGGTTGTATGGTAAAGGCATACGGCTGTATGGTTCCCTCTTGCCCAATCATTCTCCCGAATAATAGCATAGAGCCTAGTCTTGTGTTCAGAAATGCCCTTTCTGTCATTTAGCATACGACTAATATGGTTTATAAGCCATATGCAGTATGGGTCTTCTAGGCAGAAATGTTCTTACCATATACTTTAATCTCTCTTACATCTTCGATCCGTACCAATCCGCTCTAATCCGCTCCATCCGCATCAAATCACCATAACAACCTTACAAAACAACTTTTAAACATAATTAAGCACATATTTCATCAAACAAGAACTACTATGAACCAAATTATGGATTATTTCCTTGTAAAATAAGGATGATTTATACAATATCAAAATATCCCACACTTAAGCTTTGCTTGTCCTCAAGAAAATACTTTTGTTTAGATTCCAAACAACCCGAATGACCTTTATTTAAGAAACAACTACATTAAATTTCAAGTGGCCCAATCAATATGTATAAATTAGAAAATATAATCCGAAAGCTTAAGAACGAAAAGACACACAATATGGGTGCTTCAAGGAGACGAAAATCATCATCCTCGACTTTCACTAACCCTAAACTAAGCTTAAAACAAAATCACAACCACGTAACGAATGAATGTTAACACTACTCATAAGTGCAATTTGTGTAATTATGCATTATATAACTTTTCACTCCCACTTTATTACCAACATTAAAAGCTAAATCTTATTATTAATTATTTTTTTTCGAAGTTCAATACTAACTTCATTTAGGCGACTACACTTTAGACAAATATTAGACTATTCGTATCCTCATCTATGAAATGTAAAACATTTTAGAAAATTCATTTTCCCTCTTTATAAAACTATTACACAAAACACGTCCATGCTCTATATCTACTTAACTCGGAGTTTTCAATGATCTTTGTCATATAATACCAAGTCCTATCCTAGTAATACTATAAACAAACCCTTTTAAACTCAAGGACTGTCGCGGATTTCTAAGCTCAAGATAATATGGATATTTACATTATACGTAAACGTAAATCACTTTAACTCAAAAATAATTTGGGGTATAAAAAAAAGTATAATCATTGATTTTTTTTGCCCCAAAATTCCACATATTATAAGATCAATTTTTAAGTTAAAAGCATTTGGCAATTTAGTCCCTTTTGGTAAGATCAAACATTGTAATCCTCCTAAGACCACTTAATATGGCTAATAATATACAGGGGGTAAGGAATGTGGTATTCCTTAGGATTGGGTTTCATGCAATGCTTGATACTTAACAAAAGAAATTTTAAGGATAACACAAATATAGTCACATGAACTTGACTCTTGGAACTCACACTTATCCTATTTTTGTTAAAAACGGTTTCCTCCTAGAATTACTAGTTTAGGACGTGGCACCTACGAATCTTTCTATATAAAGCATGACACTACTTTAGAGAGCAAAAGGCCATAGCATGAGGAATCCAAACTTTCAAGGGTGGTGAACCACTTAGTTGTCTAACATTTAAAAAAGCGTACATTATTCATATTCATAAAAGCAAAAAGCCACAAATTACATTTATAAGCTCTTAATAGTTCTAACTGCTCCTTGTTTAACATTTAAAACATTACATGATTCTATCATTTTTCATTTTTGCCAAAGCTTAGCCAATATTGCTAAGGGGGGAGAGCTAGAGTATGAAACTCGAGTGAAGTCAAAATCCCCTTGTTCTAGCTTTAGAAAAGGCCACTTATTAAAAAAATTTCTTTTTATTTATTTATTTATTGTATTATTTATTTTTCTAATTTTTTTTAATTAATTTTTTTGAAAACCTAGCCAACGGGTGATATATGCATGTCGTACGGGTAATCAAGTCCCGTAATTCACACATACACCGATAAGGACAAGAAAAAGCCTAAGTGTAACGTGCCCAATCCCACACTTAGAAATGGACATTGTCCTCAATGTCCAATAATTATGTGACGAGGCATACTAAAATTCATCGACCCATTTTACTTAACTCATTATGTGGCATTTGTAGGAATCCCACACTTAGAGTTAGAAAATGGGTCGAATGTGAACATTAACGCATAATAGTATAAGAGATATGATCGAACAAAGTAGACTCCCCTGATATGAAATGCATAGGATGGAAGTCTTCGTAGGAAGGAGAGGAAATGTCTGATAATAATTGTTCACATTACAATATTGTGACTTGAATCTCTAGCTTTGACATTCAAAAGACCTCCACAAGTATCGACACCATCATCATGCCCTACTAGACACATGACAGGCTTTACAACTCAACATAAAGGTGGGAACTTCATAAGGTTTGTAATGTAACCAAAAGTAGGACCGCAAGATTCCAAGTGTATGATTAAGCAACAGATGCAAACATCATCAAAAGTAATTATTGTTTTGCTAAAGACTCATGAAACCGAAGCTCGACCATTCTGTGTGCAATTAAATGCCTGAATAATGCCTTTAAACGATGTATCTAACCACCGAAACATCCAACCCGGACATGGTGATAATAATAACGGAAGTCGTTTTGTTTGTCCGGTACAGTACCGGCAACAGCGAGCGCTCTCACACCAAACGGGTGTTCAATCCATATAGATCTATGTATAACATTCGCCGCTTCAACGCAAATGGTATTCCAAACTACGACGTATGCAATTGACCAGTTTCATGATAATTGGCTCCAGTTGGTTATCGCTACATTAGCAACACGATAACCATAGTATAAAATGTACACTTGCGTCAGTATCTGTAAAACAAGCATATTATACTACACCCAAAGATATAGAATCAATTATATATTGTAAAAAATGATGGGGCCATGAACTCACGCATGTGAGCAGGTAGTTTCCCAGTTTGATATAAATATCCCAATCAGGTATCGAATACCAAACCACCGTCAAACACCTAGTAAAGTACGTTGTCACTAGGTCTTATTTAACCGTTGTTTTAAACTAACGTCTATATATAAAAACTAAATTTCATTGTAAGTTATATATACTAGTTATGCGACTTTGATTATATATACTGTTAAACTTGTTGTGGTGGTGCCCACAATTAAGTGAATTATTATTCGAGATGCCCGTAAATGTGAAATCGTTATTTAATAAATTATACTGTTATTTATAAAGCGTTATTTAATTTAACACCGTTTATAATCCGAATATAGCTTATACTTCGATATCTGTTGTTTAACGCTTAATAAAATTACACTATCTTCGTTAATAAAATACCTTCTGGTATTATATTATTACTACTGGTAGTATGTTATAGTTCCTCACTTGTTAGTGTTTTACTACTGTACTGGTAGTGTTATAGTTCCTACTGGTAGTGTTGTTACTACTGGTAGTGTTATAGTTCCTGCTGGTAGTGTTATAGTTCCTACTGGTAGTGTTGTTACTACTGGTAGTGTTATAGTTCCTGCTGGTAGTGTTATAGTTCCTGCTGGTAGTGTTATAGTTCCTACTGGTAGTGTTGTTACTACTGGTAGTGTTATAGTTCCTGCTGGTAGTGTTATAGTTCCTGCTGGTAGTGTTATAGTTCCTGCTGGTAGTGTTATTACTAGTGCTGAGTTTTTATATTAATGATATATATCTCGTTTTTGGCATAACTTTTTCGTTATTAGGAGTTACAAGACGATCCTTATATGGAAACGATCGTCTAAGCAAGCTCTACCATATTTCTAAGCCTAAAATCAGATTTACCAATTTCTCGATCCTCGTTTGGCGTGCCTAACTTTCTGGTCACAGTAAGCTCATTACAAATTCTGCTAAAATCCGTTTTTGACCAACAAGCTCATCAAAACTACATCTAACATGACATACAATTTATACTTAGCCCACTTAATCGTTTTCATACGTTACTTGTTACATGAAATCGATAGATAACCATCTATATGCGTTTCTAAGCCTTGTTCTTTGCGTTAAACATTAAAGTTTACGTGTATATTCGTGTTTTATGAATCCTAGCACCACACACGATTTCAAATGATAACATATATGCGTGCGTGAACCATGCATGGGTCGAACCACGCGTGTTTCACGTACCCTTGAGTTATAAACTCGATCAATAAGCAAACTTGCAATAAAATCGACATTTATACGAGTAAGAAATCAACACGAGTGCGAGTTACGACTTACAAAAGGGTCCTAGCTTTGTGTCCGTTTCTTCTTACACCCAAACGTGTAATATTAAAAGCTTCAAAGCTTATAACCCGTTCCTTAGCTCGTGTAAATGCCTCCTAGGGTCACTTGGACTTAAGAAATGCAAAAAGGGGTTCGAGTGTGGTTTGGTTTTGGGAAGTGACGAGTGAAATATAAGCCAAATGGGTTGTGTGGTTTCTTGAGAGAGTTTGATAAGTTCTTGGAACTCATCACTAGTGACTAGCAAGTCTTATTTATAGAGAGTGTGAGCTAGTCAAGTCTTCTAGTCACACAAACTATTCGAACGTGCCCTAGTACTACTTTAGAGTTTCTAGTTTGCTCAACTTGATCTTAAACCATCCCATCAAGGGACAAGAACTTTAATTAGTTGAGTGTTGTTCAAAATTTGGCTAGATATGCAAGTTTGCATATCGTGGGTTCTTCCTAGTCAATAATCACTACACACACAACACAAAGAAAAGAACCAAGTGGCTAGATATTTGCAAATATCTTATAGAGACAAGATGTGACTAGCTTTAATGAGTTAAGGGAGGTACATGCTTTTCCTAAGACTTTCTAGTAGATTTAAAAGATTTTGTGATCATTGATAATCACCTAGGACGATTTGTTTGGCTCTTTTGGCCACATTCGTGGGTTTTGAGACACTAGCACAAGATTTTTGATTAAATCTTGTGCTTAGATATTTTAAATGTGTACCGGTTTAAGTCTAGGTAAGTCTAGGTATTTCCGTGGTGCGTCTAAGTTTATTTTATTGCGAAACGTAAGTCATTTACGTGACCAATAAAAATAAAACTGAGCAAGTTTGATAATTATTACTTAAATAATTACTAGACACTTACTGGACATAAACCTTAATTTATTTGGTGACCATTCACGTAAAATGATTTCTTTTTAGTCTACGCGATTTAGCTTAAACATCAAAATTAAAAGTAAACGCGTATCGGGCTAAAGTAAATTGTTGACATTAAAGAGTCGTACAATACGTGAAAATCAGAAATGTTACACACTTTATCTGGTAAAAAGCTAAATACCATGTTCTAACAAAGGTAGAACCAACCCAATGCTATCTATGCTTTACAGTGTATGATGTTATGTTTACAATGAATGAATGATGTACAAGAATCAATATAATGATCTTGATGTGATGATAGAGACTAGCAACAAGTAGACCTGGAGCTTGATCGTCTCCTATGCTAACTCGGTAATATCTTCTTTTAATAAGAGGATCACCAAAAATGAAATATGAAAGTAAGTTTAATCTGAGATCAAAGGTTAGAGAGAGATATGAGAATGTTAGACAGATGTAAGAGAGATGGGTGAAAAACATGAGAAATGGCTTGCTATTTATAAGAAAAATTTGACAATGTTCACCCGGATCCGGCGGATACCTTCCAAAAGGGATCCAACAAGTGTTAGGCAAGGGATCCGGCGAACTGGTATGCAAATCTGGATTTTGGATATTAAATCTTCGAAAATCTTGTGTAATCTTCCAAGATCTGCTTAGATATGGAGAGATTATAGTGATGTCATGCATGATGTAAAATGCATTTTTATTTTAAATAATTTCTAAATATAGATGTGTATGTAACTTTGTCTTACTTGTATAATGTGTTGTAAAATTAATTTTATGTACAAAACCTTGAGCTTAGTTAAAATGTATGAAGTTCGATGTATGATAGATGTAATGAGTTAGAAAACTATAGGTTTAAAACTTATTTATTTTATTTTCTATTATAATGGTTTTATGATTGTTATCGACAAAACATAAAAAGATCATAAAATATAAATAAATATTTTTCCGCCTTATTTGTATTAACATACTATCGCCTCAGCACCCTCACCCACCAAAACTACCTATAAACCCTTGTTGTGGAACTTGCAAGAAAATTAGGATCTACTTAGTTTAGTATTTTTATTTCTATTTTGTATTTTAGAAACTGTATGTTTCTATTTTTCTCTTATTTTCTAGGAACTTTATTTTTATAGAATTAGTTATGTTCTTAGCTTTACTTTTGATTGCATGTGATTTAATACCACCTTTCATGAGTTTTTTTTATTACATGCCTTACATTTGATATGTTGTGTTGGCTTGTGCACCTTATTATTTTGGTATGCTACTAATGTTATGTCGTGTTGAAAGATTTTCTTGACATATCATATATATCGGCACTAACCTTTGTTTTGAAGGGACTATTTGATACCCTTTAAGCTAGGGGAAGCTTATCTTTTCTTGCATATTATTTATCTTATTAAACTAACATTTGTATTGTAACTTCAACATCCATTTCGATTTCTTTACGCCATCATTAAGGGGAGCAATCGTCAAGGGTGAGCATGCATTCTATTTAGTTTTTCTTCGACGCTCTTTTTGTTGCAACAAAAAGAGGGAGAAGGAAGTAAAACTCAAATTTAAAACTTACATACTTTAGTTTTTACTTAAAGTGAATTTATGTTTTGTCATTAACAAAAAGGGGGAGACTGTTAATATAAATAAGTCATAAATTTGTTTATTTTGATATTAGTCAGATCTATACAAAGTTTTATTGCTAACATGTACATCAATTCTATTAACGTAAACTCTAAAATATATATGTTTTAGTATATCAGTTTTCTAACTTTCCATATTTATGACACTACATGCATTTGTTAACAAGCATATAAACTTATTGTCATCAGTTCATAAATGCATATTAGTGCCTAAGATAACTTTGTTTAGTATCTTACTTACACAAAAATGTATCTACAACATATTTACTTGTACATGTGTATGTGAACTCCACTCTTTTAGAATTTATTTTTTACATTTTTATACAAGTAGAATAAGTTACTGTACAAATCTTATTTTTGGATATTACACGAAAAAATTTACATTAACGTAAAAAATAGTTTTACAAATTTAGTTTTTACCTCACTCATGATCACTCTTTTACAAGTTAGTTGACTTTTATGAAATGTCATTTTATAATCTTTCCAAATCTTAGCAGGATCTTGAAAGATTACATTGGATTTAGCAAGATTTGATATCACAAAATCTTTTCAAATCCGGGTTGTCAGATCAGCCCAACGGATCTCTTGGTTTACACTAGGCGGGTCCCTTCTAAAGGGATCCGCTAGAACCGCGGGGTCATGGAATTTTTGCCTATAAATAGAGGGCCAAAGTTCACCATTTCTTTACACATTCTTATACATTTATACTCACATTACTCTCATATCATTCTAACATCATTTCACTAATCATTTTATTATTTTAGACATTTGTGTTAGTGATTCACTAACCTTTTTGTTGAAGAGGAGATCACTACATCTTTCATACAAGACATCCAAGCTTCAAGCTACTTGTTGCTAGTCTTCAGCATCATACCAAGACACACGATTATAGAAAAATACGCATTTACAAATTGTTGATGTGTTTATAAAGTATGTTGGTACATGTCAGCACAATTTGTTTTGTAGAAAACTTGGTTTGCAGGATATGTTTGTAGCAAAAGTTACAAACAAAGAGAGGTCAAAAGTACAGTTGTAAAAAAAAAGTTGACACATAAGTTTGAGGGAGAATGTAGAAAAGTATGGTCAACATAAGTTCAAGGGCCTCACAGTCATTATCTCAAAGTTATTTGCAGTAAATATAGTCTGTGAGTTTGGATGTTTGGAAGAATTAAGAAGCTCATGGGCTAAAGTGATAATGTGTAGTAGAGGTCTCATCTGCTAAGGTTTTTCTCATGCAAGTCTTAGCCACTTTCACAATCTCACTTAATATTCTTGCAGTCTTTGTTCTTGTGATATTGTCTTTGATATCAATTACGTCTAGTTTATAGTTTGTATTACATAAAATCTTGATCTTGTGTGTCTGAGTGTTGAGTGATTTGTAGTAAATTTGGTTGCATCCATTATTGATGGCTGTATTTTTTTTGAAATCAAACCAGGCATCTTATTTATAACTTTTAATAAGAATTTACATAGTGGTGGAAGGCAAGCGGGCAACAAGCTGCGCCGCTAGCCTTTTTTCGATTACAAAGTTAATACGTTTAAAAACCACATCCGTAGATCTAGGTGTCATAAAATTGCTGTGCATAACTCGTTGAACTCGGCTGAGTAGCTCCACCGCCTCCGGTGCAAGGAAACCCAAGGTATCAAACACAAAGGAAATAAACACATGTTGATTTTCAATGCATGCTTTCTCGTGTTTTGTCACTTTGCACGAGGCAGCTTTTAAAGCAGCCTGACCCGCTATAAAACCCCTACTACTTAACCCTACGAGAGGAGAAACCCCGGTTAAATCCACGCACGCATGTTTCCCTCCAACCCATCCAAAAACCAAAACGTCAGCTGGTCTAAGTGTAGATCTTCCATCCGACGGATCAGTTAAAAAGTTCACAGGTGCTTCTTTCTTGGCGGAGATCTCGGCACGCCTACATATGTCAAAAAGGACGTCCCTAACCATATCATGTCGGTATTTGAATCTCGGGAGCTCTTTACAATGAACCGCATGTTCCCCAAAGGAATCCAAACATGCCTTGCGACAAACAGGGCATATCGCATCAACCAGAAATAATGAAATCATGAGACGATATTTAAGGATAGTGCGATATTCCACCGGTGACATATGTTGACCAAGCCCGTCTATATGGATAGCTAGTAGAAAATCCTGAGCATGTAGTCCGCGCAGACACTCAAAAACGGCTTTCTATCTCATAGTCATGTCAAAGTGAACTTCCATATCCTTTACCATTTCGCTAAAAAGGACATTCGCCAGTGTTTGTTGGGCTTTAGAGGGGACGGTGTCCTTATTAGTGAAACCGCTAAAATCAAAGCTTGGAATCGTATCACGAAGACAAGCCAAAGCAGAAACATAATCATCAAACACACTCGTTTAAAGACATTTGAGTATTATAAAATTCACCAAAAAATGATAGTTGGGTGATATTGCGTGTGGTCTTTACCATTTTTACAACTATAAACTACAAATGATCATAAACTAAATCGTTTACTACAAGTCTACAATCACAGAGCTTTGAAAAAGTTTATCTTGGGGATGCTCCAAAGAGAAGTTACATATCGTTCTAACTGTTCTTTTAAATCATGTATATCTTTTTTTCTAACTTAGCCGAAGCTAAATCATGTATATCTTGTCTCAAAATAAACGTATATTTGGGGTATTTTAATTTTGTTTCAAAATAAAAGGTCTATTTTCAAATTAGCAATGAAAAACTAAAAAAGACCTTTCTATTAATAAACTTGTAATATGTGTATTTTTCTATAATTGTGTATCTTATACGAACAATTCTTCAGGATGGAAGATTCTACTTTTCGATCTTATGGACGATTGTTTTTGGCTAGTGATGCATTCTCTTAACACGTGATTGTATTGATTAAAAGGATTATTTCTTTTCGGTTGGGTTTTATATATTGTTGCCTTTTAAAAAACATAAGAAAAAAATATATATATATGTAACGTTGATTTACATAATAAAGGAGGAACTTGATCAACAATTCAATATACAGTGACAGCCACCTAAATGTTTAAATTTAGAACGGAGGATGCATGGCACAAAAATGTTTTAAGGGTCAAAAGATAAATCATTGTGGGGGCAATGTGCATATATATGATATTATAGATAAAAGATATAAAATTAAAAAAGGAGTAGACATGAATGGTGATTAGAATTAGAAAAAGATATTTTGTTCCTCAACAACCATACCAGTTTTACAAGACCTACAAAATGTCTAGTTCATTAATCATTATCACATGAAGACAAGCTGGTCTACTATCTTTTACTAAAACGAAAAGTTATACATCCTTCAAACAGTTCAAAGAAACTACACGAGTGCATGCTTAGGTCGATGGTAATAGTGACCACAAACATGATCGTCAAGTCAGCGTGAGTTTATCTCTTTTCAACCAACATCACCGCAAAGATAGTATAATTATATAGTCAATATCATTATCCAAATATAACTCATTTATACACAAATATGTCGCACAAAAACCAAAATTACACACACAACCCTCTTTTTCTTCTACAACTTGGTCTAGAAGACCGACTTCTTCTTTTTGTGACAAACGACGCGTCTGGTGGGGATGTTTGTTATAACTATTACACGTGGGTGAAGGGAGAAAGAAGACGCGTGTTACCCCCTTATTACCACCGGCTTTACGTTGGATTGTGTGGTGGAATTGTTTAGTTGGAGTTCCGGAAGGTTGTGTTTCTCGTACGAGAGTGGTTATTGGCTTGTGACTTGCTTCTTGCCTTCTACGGGAGATTCTTTTTAGTGATATCAATTTTAGTGGTTTTGAAAGTACGATTCTTTATCTTAATCAGCTAAATTTCCACTTTCTTAATTCTTTATGTGGTTTTTGGAGTAGAAGTAAATTTAGGTTGTTGGTACGTGTTGTAGTTTTCGAATCAGTTTGATAGGTATTGTTAGTACAAAATTGTAGGGGTTAGAATAGGACTCAAATTATACGTCGGGTCGAGTTCCCGAATGAATTGAGCATTAAATCTTATACTAAAGCAAGAGAAGTGATGATTTCCTGCACAATCAAATAAACCGTTAGCCTTACATTGGGGACGGACCTCACGGTTAGACTCCGACGTGAGAGTAAGTAAACATGTAGAGAGAAAAAGTATGTGTATGTAGAGTGAGAAAATCATACCGTTCATTGTGTCAGAATGTCTCTTTTTATAAGCAAACGAAATATTAGGGTTTCTTAATATTTCGTTTGTTTAGTTAGTGGCCAGAGTGGGTCCCTTGTCGGGCAAGGTTCCGTAATAACCGTGTGTACGGACGCGTGTGCTTTCCGTGGACGGAAGTATCCTATAGTTAGGTCCACGTCCGTTTTGCTGTGTCCGGGCCGTGACCAATGCAGGATTGGGTTTAGTTTCGGCCCATGACTGTTAAGTTGAGCCTAGAAGCCCAAGTGATAGTATGGTCTAAGCCCGGAGGCTTGGTATACCTATTATATGTCATCAAATGGTATTCGTCATTCTTCTGATATCTTTGCTATGTGTTATATACTTGCATAGTTTTCATACCAATGTAATATCACGATTCAC
>BQNB010057741.1:20655-31541 GCA_026074375.1 Tanacetum coccineum | reverse complement strand
TGAAGAATCTAAGTAACAAGCAATACGAAATTGATAAAGTGGATGTCACGAGCCAAGATACTATAAAAGCAACAATTAACACAAAAATAATGATTATGCGAATTCAATAAATAAAAGACAACACTTGTTTGGATTAGTTCATAATACTTGGATTATTTATATGATGATGGTTTTGACAAATCGATTACAAGTTAAAAATATGATGGTGACAAATTCCAATCTTTGATTTTAAAGTATATAACCCACACGTATGATTATAAGACAAAAAAATCAAGCATTAAGCCAAATCAACCAATTCACAATTATGTTTATTTAATAAGTTTAATTCGTGGTTCGTTTCATAAATTCATTAACAATCACACTCAAGTTCCTTTTGCATAATCAAGTTATTTATGAAATGGTCAATACATAAAACAATCATTCATAGACAAATGATTATAACTAGTTGAATGATGAAAACCCTTTCGACCTATGAAGTCACCAACAACTAATCCAACATGATAAGCAATTGAACAAACTCAAGCACAAACAGATCTCAAACATAACATGAAACTGATCAAAACCGTAATCAAACATAAACAATACTCATATGATAAACATCATCCAAACAACTGTATAAAGAACTATTCATGATTATTTCAACAAAACTCAAAAAGTTTCAACAATCATATCAATCTTAAACATTCTGGAAAGTAAATGAATAATACCAAAGTAGCAATTACAATTGGTAATGGAAGGATTTATTGCAACTCTTAAGCCTTCAATCGACTACAAGCTTCGTACCAACCCAGAAAATGATTTCCAACACCTTTCTTGATATTCTTGAGCACTACTTCTGGAAATGGAAGAGGTTTTAAGGTCTTTTGGGAGAGATTTGATGATGGAAATTAGTCCTTAGGGTGTAAGGAGAATTGTTGGTGGTGTAGAGAAGAGATAATGATGATTTGATGATGAAAAACAATGGCCAAGGGTCCTATATTTACAAGTGTCCAAAGCCCTTCGGGTACTAATGTTAAACTTTGGTGACCAAAGGTTGTAAAATCGAGGAATAGTGGTCTAGATCCTTCTTGATCATTCCCAAGTGAGTTGGCATAGAAACAAGCATTAAAAGTTTACTTGGAGAGGTCAGCGTAGGCCATCCGGGTGGCTGAGTGGTCTAGCCGGGCGGCTCGTGGTGGAATTTTCATCCATCCGGGCGGCTGGCCATAAATTTCAGCACACACTTTTCTTGTTTTTGCGTTTAAGCTTCCCGGTCGCGTGGAATTCGACCGTGGGTCTTTATACTTGATCATAACTTCATTTAAGCTTTATCTTGGGCCTTGGAAACTTGTATGATTGATTCTTTTTCTCTTGAAAAGCTTCCCGGTCTTGATCTTTATGAGGGATATAACATTTTTTATACTCGGTGCACATGTATTGGGAAGGTGTGTAATGTTATTATTGATGGGGGTAGTTGCTCAAATGTTGTGGCTACTAGTATGGTGGAAAGGTTGCAGCTAAAAACGAAAGATCACCCTCATCCTTACAATATCCATTGGATCAGGAAAGGCAACGAAGTGAAGGTAAATAAGAGGTGCTTAATTCATTTCTCTATAGGAAAAAATTACAAAGATGAAGTTTGGTGTGATGTTGTGCCTATCGACGCTGCTCACCTGTTATTAGGACGACCATGGCAATATGACCGAAGAGTTATTCATGATGGTTACAAGAACACTTACTCTTTTATCACCAATGGGGTCCGGGTTATTTTGACACCGCTAAAACCTGAAACTTTATTACCGTGTGTCAAGGAGAAAGATGTTTCTTTTATATCAGGTGCTTGCATTGAAAAGCAAATGTTTGAGTCTCAAATGGGATATGTTCTGGTAGTGATGGAGGAATCAAGATCTCGAATTGTGGAGCATAATCCTTTTATTGGAAGACTTCAAGGATGTAATTCCAAACGAAATCCCTACGGGCCTTCCTCCTATGCGTGAAGTACAACATTGCATTGATCTTGTTCCCGGTTCTGTTTTACCTAATAAGGCAGCCTATCGTATGAATCCAAAGGAGCATGAGGAATTGCAACGACAAGTCGATGAACTTTTAAAGAAAGGTGTTTTGCAAGAGAGTAAAAGTCCTTGTGCTGTTCCAGCCTTGTTGGTACCAAAAAAAGATGGCTCTTGGCGTATGTGTGTGGATAGTAGGGCTATTAACCGGATCACCATCAAATATAGGTTTCCTATACCTCGTCTTGATGATCTCCTTGATCAATTATTTGGGGCTATGGTTTTCTCAAAGATTGATCTCCGTAGTGGCTATCATCAAATACGAATTAGACCCGGAGATGAGTGGAAGACGGCTTTCAAGACGAAGAGTGGTCTTTATGAATGGTTAGTAATGCCTTTCGGCCTTTCTAATGCTCCTAGTACTTTTATGCGTGCCATGACTCAGATTTTTAGACCTTTGATGGAGAAGTGCGTTGTTGTTTACTTTGACGACATCTTGGTATACAGCAAAACACATGAGGAGCATGAACAACATCTGAAAGAAGTGTTCCAAATTCTACGAATGAATAAGTTGTACGCCAATCTGAAAAAGTGTGAATTTTTTTCTGATAAAATCACATTTTTAGGTTATATTGTGACTTCTACAGGGATTGAAGTTGATCATGAGAAAGTGGAAGCCATCTTGAGTTGGCCGGTTCCTAAAAATATTCATGATGTGCGAAGTTTTCATGGTTTGGTGTCGTTTTATCGCAGATTTATCAGAGATTTTAGCACTCTTGTCGCACCTATAACTGAGTGTCTAAAAGGGAGTTCTTTTCAATAGACCAAGGAAGCGCAAAAGACTTTTGATATTGTTAAGAGAAAGATGGCAGAAGCTCCTGTTCTTGTGCTTCCAGATTTTGAGAAAATATTTGAAGTTGAATGTGATGCTTCAAATGTTGGAATTGGTGGAGTTTTAAGCCAAGGAGGAAAACCAGTTGCATTTTTTAGTGAGAAGCTCAATGATGCCAAGCGAAAATATACCACATATGATAAAGAGTTTTATGCCATTGTTCGCACTCTTGAGCATTGGAGTCACTACTTACTACCTAATGAGTTTGTTCTTTTTTCTGATCACGAGGCGTTGAAATATTTAAACAGTCAACATAAAGTCAGTCGTCGCCACGCCAAATGGGTTGAGTTTCTCCAATCATATTCATTTTCTCTCAAGCATAAGGCGGGAAAATTGAATAAGGTGGTTGATGCCTTAAGTCGAAGACATTGTCTTTTGCAAACCATGGAGGCCAAGGTTCTAGGCTTCGAGGTACTTAAAGACTTGTACGAAGATGATTGTGACTTCGGTCCTACATGGAAGAGCTGTTGTAAGAAACCCGTTAATGATTTCTTACGATACGAAGGTTTTCTTTTCAAAAGCAATTGGTTATGTGTTCCTCAATGCTCTTTGAGGGAAGAAATCATTCAAGAGACACACAAAAGGGGGCTTGCAGGTCATTTCGGGCGAGACAAAACATTGGCGGCTGTTCAAGAAAAGTTTTTTTGGCCTAAGATGGGACAAGATGTTAAGAGGCTTGTTGATCGGTGTGTTACTTGTCACAAGGCTAAAAGTTATGGGACAAATCCAGGTTTGTATACTCCTCTTCCTGTTCCAAATTCTCCATGGGAAGATGTTAGCATTACTCTGTATGTATATGTTATCCTTTCATTACTCTGTATTGCACTATGCATCGATATTAATGGATTCTAATAATATGTTTGTTTGTCTAAATTTTGATATTTTCAGAAATGTCAAACTTATCAAAGCTTGAATTTGGCGTTCTTAATGTCACTGGAAAAAACTATATGCCATGGGTTCTTGATGTTAAAATACATCTTGAATCTATGGGAATTGCACAAACTATTAATGATAACAATGACAGTCCACCATAAGATAAACCAAGAGTAAACATTTTTCTTCGTAAACATATTGATGATGGACTAAAATTTGAATATCTTACCACCAAAGATCCAAGTATCCTTTGGAAAGATCTTAAGGATCGCTTTGATAATCAAAGGGAAGTTTTACTTCCAACTATTCGAGAAGAATAGAGATCTTTACGATTCCAAGACTTTAAAAAAGTCAATGAGTACAGCTCTGCTTTGTTCACAGCTTAAATTCTGTGGACAAAGTGTTAGTGATGTAGATCTGTTGGAGAAAACTTACTCCACATGTCATGCGTCAAACATAACTTTGCAGCAACAATACCGACTGTAGAAATTCACAAGATATTCTGAGCTAAATGCTTATCTTCTTGTTGTTGAACAAAATAATGAGCTTTTGATGAAAAATCATCAGTCTTGTCCCACTGGATCATTAGCAAATCCTGAAGTGAAAGCTACTAAAAATGATCCCAAAAGCTTTATGCATGGGCAAAGAAAAAGTCATGGAAAAGGCCATGGTCAATTTGGCAAAAAAAAATCTCATGGCCATAACCGTTCTTTTGATCGGAATAAGAAAAATGGCCGAGTTTATACTCATGGTCGTGGATTCACCAGTGGTAGTGGTCAAAGAACCAACAATTATGCTGCACGAAACAATATTTCCAAAAATATGGGCAAGCGCAAGCATAATGGTAAATCTGGCCCATCACAGAACAATGATGGTTCTTGCTTTAGATGTGGTAGCTCAAACCACTGGGCAAGGTCTTGTTGAACAAACCCTCACCTCTGTGAGCTGTATCAAGCATCTCTTAAAGAAAAAGAGAGATAGAGGTCAATCTTATGGACCAAGTTGATTTTGGTAACAATGACATGGATTTCTTCAGTGGTGATACTGAATTGAACACTCCATATTTTTTCAGTGATCTAGATATCTGAGAAGAACGATGTTGAATGATCACAATTATGTATTTTTGCTTTCATGTATTTCCCTTTTTAAGGTGTGTTTTTTCATTCGATAACTAGAATGTCATTTTCATGTAAAATAACTTTTTAAAATAATATGAACTTCTAGTTATTTTTCTAATACGTACCCTCTAAAATTTTGTTTGAAGTTAAAATGAATTCCAATGAAGCACAACATTAACAAAAGTTTGGAGACCTGTGTATAGCGGATAGCGGTGCCACACCCACTATCGTCAAGTCAAAGAAATATGTTTCAGAATACAAACCAACCAAAGGAACAATACGTACAATATCAGGTCATGTGGACTTGATAGAAGGAACATGAAAAGCTAATTTTATACTACCAAATGGCATAAAGTCTTTGATAAACAATGCCGTATTTTCTCCCAAGTAGATTAGAAACTTTTTGAGTTTCGGTGACATGTATCTTAATGGTTATGACACTCAAAGTACAACAATTGAAAATAAGAAATATTTGAATATCATTGATAAAAGCAACGTACTAGGAAAACTGCCAATGCTCCATTCGGGATTGCATTATACACATTTAAGTATGGCAGAATCACATATGGTGATTAAATAGAAATCTTGTGATCCTAGTATAGTTAGTTTGTGGCATGACCGATTAGGTCATCCAGGATCGACAATGATGAAAAGGATAATTGAAAGTACACATGGACATCTATTATAGGATCAAAAAATCCTTCAGATGGATAAAATGGCTCCATGTACATCCTGTTCTCTTGGAAAGTTAATTGCAAGGCCATTGCCACTTAAAGTTGAAATGGATTCGCCTGTGTTTCTTGAAAGAATTCAAGGTGATATTTGTAGACCGTTACATCCACCATGTGGATCATTTAGATATTTTATGGTCCTAATAGATGCATCAAGTAGATGGTCTCATGTATCATTGTTATCAACTCGTAACGTGGCCTTTGCAAAATTCCTTGCTCAAATTATTAAATTAAAAGCACATATTCCAGATTACACTGTTAAACATGTAAAGCTTGATAATGCTGGTGAGTTTACATCTCAAGCATTTAATGACTACTGTATGTCAGTAGGGATTATCGTTGAACATCCAGTTGCTCATGTACACACGCAAAATGGTTTAGCTGAATCATTGATTAAGCGTCTCCAGCTGATAGCTAAACCGCTAATAATGAGAACAAAACTCCTGGTATGTATATGGGGTCATGCAATCTTGCATGCTGCATATTTGATATGTATCAGACCAAGTGATAACCATGTGTACTTCTCTATGAAACTTGCTTTTGGCCAAGAGCCAAACATATCCCACCTTAGAATTTTTTGGTGTGCAATATATGTTCCTATTGCACCACCCAACAGACAAAAATGGGTCCTCAAAGAAGGTTGGGTATATATGTTGGATATGAATTGATTTCTATCATAAAATATCTTGAACCCTTAATGGGTGATGTCTTCACAACATGTTTTGCAGATTGCCATTTTAATGAGGAAATTTTCCCTCTGTTTAGAGGGGGAAGAAAAACCATGAGAAAGATGTCTCATGAAGTGAACCTTCATTATTGTATCTTGATCCTCGCACTAAACAAAGTGATACTGAGGTTCAGAAGATAATGCATATGCAAGAAATTGCAAATCAGTTACCTGATGCATTACAGATACAAAAAGAGTGACTAAATCTTACATACCAGCTGTTAATGCTCCAGCTCGAGTTGAAATACCAAATATAAAATCTGATGATAAAGTCACTCAAGAGTCTAAAGCACGCTTAAAGCGTAGGAGACCAGTTGATTCTAAGGATAAAAATCCTAGAAAAAGAAAAGCAAAAGAAAATGCAATTATCCATGAGGATATTGTTCTTGAAGGAACACAAAACGTTGCTCCTCCACAAGAGGAAATTGATGATATCAATAAAGAAATTTCAATCAATTATGGTCACTCCAAGATATCATTAGACTAAACTGAAACATAAATTATTGATGCGAAATTTTGTTATAATGTTGCATGCGATATCATGAATGGAAATGATGATCCAGAACCAACGTCAGTCATTGAATGTCAAAGTAGACATGACTGGAACAAATGGAAAGAAGCAATGCAAGCTGAATTAAATTCGCTCAATAAATGAAAGGTTTTTGGACGAATTATCCTCACACCTGGAGTTGTGAAACCCGTTGGGTACATATGGGTTTTCATATGAAAACAAAATAAGAACGACGAAATCATAAGATATAAAGCTAGACTTGTCGCTCAAGGTTTTTCTCAAAGAACAGGGATTGATTATGAGGAAAAGTATTCTTCTGTAATGGGTGCAATTACGTTTCGCTATCTGATTATCCTGGCCGTTTCTAAAAACTTAGACATGCGTCTTATGGATGATGTTACTGCTTACTTGTACGGATCACTTAATAGTGAAATCTATATGAAAATCCCATAAGGATTTAAAATGCCTGAAGCATTAAGTACAAAACCCAAAGACATGTATTCTATCAAGTTACAAATATCTTTGTATGGGTTAAAGCAGTCTAAACGCATGTGGTATAGTCGTTTAAGCGATTATTTGATAAGCAAATGATATAAGAGTAAACTTATATGTCCTTGTGTCTTTATCAAGAAAATAACATTTGGGTTCGTAATATAGCTGTTTCCGTTGACGATCTTAACATTATTGGTACAAATAAAGAAATCAATGAAGTCGTTGTGCACTTAAAGGAATAATTTGAAATGAAGGACCTTGGTAAGACAAAATATTGTCTGGGTTTGCAAATCGAGCACATGCCCAATGACATACTTGTGCATCAATCGAATTATACTGAGAAGGTCCTAAAACATTTCAATATGAACAAAGCAAAATCTTTAAGTACACAGATGGTGGGTAGATCACTAAATGTTGACAATGATCCGTTTCGCCCATGTGAAGAAGATGAAGACATTCTTGGTCCAGAAGTACCGTATCTCAGCGCAATTGGAGCTCTAATGTACCTAACAAACTGTACCAGACCTGATATTTCTTTTGTAGTTAATTTGTTAGCAAGATTCAGTTCGTCTCCCACAAAAAGGCATTAGAATAGAATCAAGCACATATTCTGATACCTTCGAAGAACAACTGACTTGGGTTTATTTTACTCTAACAATTCCAAACAAGGATTGATTGGTTATGCAGATGCAGGTTATTTATCTGATCCTCACAAGGCTAGATCTCAAACAGGCTATGTATTCTTGAACGGAGGCACTACAATTTCATGGCGTTCTCAAAAGCAGACACTTGAAGCAACATCATCAAATCATGTTGAAGTTATCGCACTACATGAAGCTAGTAGAGAGTGTGTATGGCTGAGGTCAATGACGCAACTCACTGTGACTTCTTGTGGGCTAAACAAAGAGAAGAGTCCAACTATCATCCACGAGGATAATGCAGCTTGTGTCGCACAAATGAAAGAAGGGTATATCAAAAGTGACCGGACGAAACATATACCTCCAAGATACTTTGCATACACTCAAGACCTTATAAAGGATAACCAAAGTGAATGAAGTATGCCCAATCAAGCAACAATTCAGAAGATCTTTTCACCCAGGCGCTCCCGACTTCGGTTTTCAGGAAACACGTCCATGCTATTCGCATGTGGCATGTACAGAATACATAATACTCTACGGATGTCTACATCAGGGGGAGTCAACTCTACAATGCACTCTTCCTTGATTAAAGTTTTTTCCCACTAGGTTTTTCTTTGGCAAGGTTTTTAGCAAGGCAGTACTTTAAAGTTGACTCTATGTTGAAAGATTGGCGTCTAAGGGGGAGTGTTATGAATATCAGCTCAAGAAACAAGTGTATTTATGTTTGCCACCTTTTTCTCTACTAGATCAATAATGGACCTATGCATTGTATCCTAATATTACGTTGGTAAATTGGTGAAATGTATAGTGAAATATAGTAGTATAAATACCCATTGATATGTATGAAATAAATTGCACCAAGTGAGTTCACCTGATAAGAGGTAGCTTACAGTCTATCCTCTTCTAAATAATTCTTTAGCATGTCTTGAAGTTCTTGATTATAATGATAATCTTGTGATAAAACTAGTTAATTACAACAATATCATATTAATTCTCTATTATTAAAAGCATAGATATGAAAATTGTTATCAAATTTTATTTGTTACGTACTTTTACTTGAAATTATTGTTACGATAACTTTAGTTAAAACTAAGGTAGCGTTTGGTTTGCTTACTTGAATCACTATGGGTTTAAGGTATGAAAATGGAATGAAATGAGAATATGTATGATCGATTTAAATTTGTGTTTGGTTTTAAGATTGGTATTGGTTTCATTTCAAAATGAGTAATTAAATAATCATTAATAATTTCATTTTCATTTTATATGTTTCGTTTTGTGTACTACTTGCATAACCACTAACAATAATCACGAGCATGTCTTGTGACTTGTGTTTTACTATCTTGTTCTTCATCAAGCATCAGCTTGAATCCATTTAAAAAAAAAACCCAACAGCAAAAGTTTAATCCAAATTCAAGATTAAATTCATGAAGCATTTGAAAAATTAATAAAAGATAAAAAAAGCAAAACGTTTCACAAATTTATCTCTTTGACTGCAATAAAAATTGACATAGACCCACCAAATAATAAATAGATTCATGCAAATTTTATATTTTTCACATATTTATATTTACTGTGAGAAAATAAAAGAAAAAAAACAATAAAGTTTTTGGTCGTTGAGTAATAAAAAAAAATCTTGGGCCCACAGGAATGAACAAAAGTCATCCACCTCGGTAGGATTCAATCTATAGGTGTTGAATAATTGAATTTGCTTTATAATCTGAACCAAACGTTTAATAGATTTGATTGCCATACTATTATTCCAACCCCCTAAAACAAACGCTAAGATTATGCATCTTTTGTTAATAAACAATTATTGTAAGATGAAAAGCATAACACATTAGTGATTATAAACAAGTAAAAACTCAAAAAATAAATCCCTCCAACATAGTTGGATCAATGATTATAAGAGGGGTGGGTATCATAACGCCGGAGCTGGCGTTATGCTAGCTGACATGGCGTAGGCCGGCGTTATGATAGCGACTACGTTGGAAAGCCAACGACGTTGGTCGGAGAGTTAAGCCACCAACACACAATTTTAATTTTCTTATATTTGGCGAAAAGTTGAAGATGAAGACTTTTAGTCGTCGGGGCGTATGTTTTTTTTTTTTTTTTGCATGTTTTTGATTTTCTTATGTTTTTTAAGTATTGTAATGTGTTATATTATTTAATGAATGAAATATTTTAGTGGAGGGGGTGTTATGAAAAAATAAGGGTGGGTCCTAAAAATGTGGTGCTATGGGGTGTTATGATAAAAGCATGAGGTACCATAACGTCGTGCTCGGCGTTGAGCCTACGTGGCTCCGCCGTTGCCCGCGTTACCACACCGATGCTCGGTGTTGGACTCGGCGTCGAGCCACCAACGCGCGTTGGTGTTGAATATTAAAAAAAATTAAAAACCAACGGCTAGTTTTTGCAATTTTTGAAAAAAAAAAAATTTAATTATTGTTGGTAACGGCTAGTAACTGAAAAAAAAATTAAAAACATTTATAGCCTTCAACGGCTAGATTTTTTTTTAAAAATTTTTATAAATATTTTACCCCCTATATATAACCTTCTTACCTATATATTTTTTTTTTAATTCGAATGTTTTTTTTTTTGTTTTTAGGATTGTAATTTGTATTTTTAATTTAATGAAATGAATTTAGTCTGTTTTATAAAATTGAAAAAAAAAGTGGTGGGTCTCAAAAAGTGATGTTAATGGTGTTATGATTACCTGAGTATTTTTGGCGTTAGTGTTATTGTGTTAAAGCTGATGTGACGGTGTTAATGGTGTTACCGCACCTTGTGCTCTAAGAGGTGTATTTTGGTGTGTTTGTGTTGAAATGTTAAAGCTGATGTGACGCTGAGATGACTGCACTTTTTTGATATTACCGTGTTATGGTACCTAGCTCTCTAAATACTCAATGCGCATGTATG
>BQNB010057741.1:0-19729 GCA_026074375.1 Tanacetum coccineum | reverse complement strand
ACTGGCTATAAAACTTGATTCGACTTGATTTTTAAGTTTTAGTATAATGACTATTAAAAACATATCAAGATTTGTACTAATCGACTTGATCATTTATAGTTCAGCTCGATTAATTAGTAGCAGTGTATTTTTGCAAACATAATGCGCGCACACATTGTGAAATGCTAAATGACACAACTTAAATTGAGTCGATTTAAATTCAGATAGCTAACACTAATATAACACAACTTAAATTGAGTCGATTTCAAATGTTTCCTAAATCGATCTCCCGAATAACTAGAGTACTAATAATGAGCTGAACTGATACGAAGTGTACCAGCTAAATAACTAGATGTGAAGATGATTGGTCAAGCTTTCAACCGCCACGTAGGAAACCTACTCAATCCAACGTGGCAGTCTTTATTCCAACTTGGCATTCTTTGCATCCCTATATAAACTCATCATAACCATTAGTCCATTAACCCAACTCATATTTTTCAGACTAAAAACTAAAAATGGGAAATTGTATAAAAAAAGCAACCATCAACCATTCATCCAGCCCTCGATGACTGCCGATCATTAGCAAATTACCAAAAAAGTATGTCTGTACCATCTAGTAAACGTGACGACACTCAAAAGATTGAAAACTATCCTATTCATGGTGGAAAAAGACGAAAACGGAAATAAAGATAAAAATATCGAAAAAGCAGTTGGAGAAAGTATTGGGTAGGACGGATGTCCAAGGGTTAACAGTAGAACAAGTGCTTGCTCAGTTGATGAGTGTTAGTGAACGGTCTGAGTCTCATGAACACTCGTGGAGACCTGCTCTACAAAGCATTCCGGAGTAAGCATAGCTATATATATAGTTGATCCGTACGTAATGATATTATATAGACAAGTACGTACGTGAGTTTTGGCTTTTAGTTTATCAAATATTAGATAGTCTTGTACATATAGTTTTCATATTTGATAAGTAAGGCGTTGAAGTTTCTTGAATAGGTATATATTGAGTTTCTGGAATGATGGAGTAAGTGTTTTTTCTCGTAGCTCTTATATATGTGTCCAACATGTATATATATGAAGACTAATCGTGGCATGCGCATGAAATAAGTAAACTGTACGTTACTTGGTATCATTCTAGCTAGTCTGATGAACGTTAGTGATCCTGAGTAAACTGACAGCTATATGTAAATAATGTGATCCGTATTGGTTTGTTAGTTGTTATACCCGGTAACGCGAAGTCTTGTTTAGTCTATGTAATATGTATTAGAATTATACATATGGTTTTCATGATCGTTTTATGTTTTATATAGTTTTTCATCTAGCTTGATCCTAACTGGTAATGTAATGGATATTTCTTGATGTGTTTATTATTCGAGTACATATAACTCTAGTTTGTTACGTGGCACGGGCCAGAATTCCATGCAACGTAATCTCATTGCAAGCTATGCAAGGGTCTTTTTAATATGTTAGACTTTTTCAAATGTGCGATCCTTTTTCATTTACCAGTGTGCTAGAATAAAGTAAAGAGTGGGTCATTACACTTCTCTGAGTGTCGTTATAATAAGGTTCTTTTAACTGTCATGTTAGTTGTTTCTCATTTATTGAAAGGAGGGTTTTTGTTTTGAATGATCATGCAGTGAAAATTGTCCACTTCTCCCGTTATTTTCTCTTCTTGTTTTCTTTGTCTTAATTTCCTTGCCATTAGTTACCTGGATCTCGAACCACAACAGTGGTATCAGAGCGGCCAATGGAAACCCGTAAAAAGTATCTTGAGCAATTTCAACAGGACACACATGAGAATTTTGAGAAGTTCAATGCCATGATGGAACGTTTAATGTCGGAGGTGCAATCTCTCAAAGATAAGGTCCCGTCCAGTTCTTCGGGTTTCAAGGGCGGACCAATGGTTGTTACCGGAAGTGAAGTGAAACCCTACTTGAAGCTCCACTTTCCCCGGTTTAGTGGTGACGACCCTATGGAGTGGATCTACCAAGCTGAGCAATACTTTGACTTTCAAAAGGTGGCTTCGGAAGACCAAGGTGCACATGTGGCCTCTTTTCACTTAGACGACATTGCTCTTCAATGGCATCGTTGCCTTCGAAAAACCAGAGGACCGTTAACGTGACAGGAATTTACAAAGGCGTTACTTACCCGGTTGGCCCGTACTGATTATGACGATGCTTAGGAAGCCCTTCATCGTCTTCAAACAAGTCACAACGGTTGCTGCATACCAAGAATCTTTTGAACGACTATCGAATCGGGTCGATGGATTACCGGAATCGTTTCTGGTGGGTTGCTTTATTGGAGGGTTGAAAGAAGAAATCCGACTAGAGGTAAAACTCAAAAACCCACGTCAGTTGGTTGATGCAATAGGAGTCGCACGTGTTGTGGAGGAAAAATTCAAC
This sequence comes from Tanacetum coccineum, assembly GCA_026074375.1. Taxonomy (NCBI): domain Eukaryota; kingdom Viridiplantae; phylum Streptophyta; class Magnoliopsida; order Asterales; family Asteraceae; genus Tanacetum; species Tanacetum coccineum. Next base: position 17,345 of record BQNB010057741.1, on the reverse strand, counting down.
CTGCAACGTAGGGTTGTTTCTGGAACTAGATCACCGGGGTTTAATACTACACCAAGAAGTTCTTCCAGCCCGGGTTTACTCGGCCCAGCTCCTGCCCAACCCCTGGCACTACCTGCCCCTACGCCCATACGTCGCTTGTCTAACACCGAAGCCCGCGCGAGACGCGAGAAGGGGCTTTGCTATTACTGTGATGAACACTATACACCGGGACATAAGTGTAGCAAACCTCAGTTGTTTATGATCAGTGATATCCAGGAAATTGAAGAGGGGCAACATGAGGAACCGATGGTACAGCAACCCGACGAGACACCCGCCGAAATCTCGTTTCATGCGATATCGGGTACCATCTTACCGCAAACTCTACGCTTACCGGGTCGGATCCAGAATAAAGATGTCGTGGTATTGGTGGATGGAGGAAGTACTCCACTCATCGAGTTCAGAAGCATGGGGGATCGATTTGGTCTTATTATTTCTCATGATGTTCATTTTGAAGTGGTGGTGGGCAATCGTAAGAAGATGGTCTGTACAGGTCGTGTGAAAGATCTCACTATTGTTATTCAAGGTTTTACGATAACTACAAATTTTTTTGTTTTACCCGTGGTGGCTTGTCCAATTGTGTTGGGAGTCCGGTTAAAAACTTTAGGGCCCATCGAAATTGACTTCGAAAAACTCACCCTCGGGTTTCGCTTAGCTGGCTTATCTCACATACTACAGGGGTTGAAAAGGTCCGAGTTAACGGCCCTAAAGTCCCACGAATGCATGGGGGCTTATGGACAAACAATGCTCCTCCAGATTAGTCAAATTATTGATAACCCACTACCCGATCATACACCTTGCCTAGCTGTCCAGTCGGTCTTGTTCGAGTTTGCCGACATTTTTTAGGAGCCAAAGGGGTTACCCCCACGGCGTTTCCAAGACCACAGCATTCCATTGTTACCAGGTTCCCAACCGTTAGGTCTCGACCATATCGACACAACTCTTATTATCTCAAAAGCGAGATTGAAGAAAGCAAGTGCGAGGAGTTACTTCGAGCAAGGTTTGAATTCGTGGCTAAGCCACATCCCCTTTTCCTCACCGGTCTTGCTTGTTAAAAAATCAGATGGTACTTGGAGGTTTTGCGTCGACTATCGAGCTTTGAATGATATTACAGTTAAGGATAAATATCCTATACCCATAATCGATGAACTTCTCGATGAGCTTTATGGGGCGAAGGTTTACTCTAAACTCGATCTTCGGTCGGGCTATCACCAGATACGAGTAAGAGAGGGAGACATGAGTAGATGTTGTTAAAGTTGAGGCTTTTCGTACGCATGAGGGGCATTATGAATTCGTCGTTATGCCATTTGGACTCACCAACGCCCCGGCTACTTTCCAATGTCTCATGAACGACCTTTTCAGGCAATATCTCCGTAAGTTTATATTAGTGTTTTTCGATGATATATTATTTATTCAAGTCATTGTATTGAACATGTAGAACACGTAAGGGAGGTTCTGGGAATTCAAAGTAATACACCTATTTGTTTAAGGCCTCTAATTGTTTGCTTTGGGGTTACATCACCGTGGAATTTTCTGGCCATGTGAACTTATTTAAAAAAAATATTATAATGGCGTTTCAGTCGAAGCGGCTAAGGTCGAAGCGGTATTATCTTGGCCGGTTCCTACTAACGCAAAAGGGGTACGGGGTTTTTTGGGGCTCGCGGGTTACTATCGCAAATTCATTAAGGGGTTTGGGAGTATTGCCGCGCCGTTACATAAATTGGTTGGGAAGGGACCCTTTGTTTGGGACGAGACTGCTAATAAGGCTTTTGAATTATGAAAGGCATGTCACTCACAACACCAAGCATTAGGTCCTGTTCGGTTGGGCGCAAAAACCTTTTACTATCGAGTGTGACGCGAGTGGGGTGGGCATCGGAGCCGTTCTAACTCAAAACGGAAAACCACTTGCTTATTTTAGTGCCCCTTTGAAGGGTACCATGTTATCGTGGTCAACGTATGAAAAATAATGTTGCGGTGTCGAAAGGTGCGGTTTCGTAAGTGGCAGCTCTTACTTTTGGGACGAGCGGCATTTGTGTTAAAATTGATCACATGAGTTTAAAGTATCTTCTAGAGCAACGTATTTCCACTCCGGCGCAAACAAAATGGCTGACCAAGCTCTTGGGGTATGACTATAAAATTGAATATAAGAAGGGAGCTACTAATCGAGGAGCTGACGCCCTGTCTCGATGTCCTGAGTTCCAGTTTATGGCTTTTTACATCATGTACGCCACCGTATGGGTTCTCGATATTCAAAGCGAGGTAAAACTTTACTGATCTTACTTATAGCTAATTTACGCCCACCTCATTTTCGGCAGAAGGTTCCATAGCGTCGGGTATATACGAGGATGGTTGTTTGGTTGCGATGATGGTGCAATTTCTTAAATGCCCGTTCTCATCCGCCATGTTGGTTGCCTAGCTATGTTTGGATTTAGGACACTCATCACCTGAAGGGGGCCATTTCGGTCTACATAAAACATTAGCCAAGATAAGAACTAATTTTTGGTGGGTGGGGTTGAAAGCTTCAGTAAATAAATATCTATAGGAATGTCAGATTTGTCAACGGTTCAAATCGGATAGCATGCAACCGGCTGGGTTATTACAGCCGTTACCCATTCCCGAGCGGGTAATGGAAGATATAAGCATGGATTTCATAGAGGGTCTGTCGATTTCTAATGGGTTTTCGGTAATTATGGTGGTCGTAGATCGGTTGTCAAAATATGCACATTTCATTCCCCTCCGACATCCAGTGGCTAGAGAATTCGTGAATTCTATTGTGCGGTTACATGGGTTTCCCTCGACTGTGGTTAGCGACCGTGACAAGGTTTTCATCAGTTCTTTCTGGCAATCTCTTTTTAAGTTACAGGGAACAGTCTTGTGCATGAGTTCTAGTTATCACCCTCAGATGGATGGCCAAACGGAAGTAGTTAACCGGACCTTAGAGCAATACTTGAGATGCTTCACGGCTGATAAACCGAAGAAGTGGACTGAATGGTTACCCTGGGCGGAGTACAGTTACAACACTTCGACACATACTTCTACAAAGCTGATGCCTTTTCAAATTGTGTACGGTAGGTTGCCTCCTAAGTTGGTGCTGTATATTCGCGGTACAACTAAGGTCCAAGAAGTCGATGAGTATCTATGTGACAGGGATGAAGTTTTAAGGCAACTCAGAAATAACCTACTAGCATCTCAGAACCGTTATGAAAAGGTAATTGATGAATCGACACCTCCGTCGTTGGAAATAGTCTTGTACATATAGTTTTCATATTTGATAAGTAAGGCGTTGAAGTTTCTTGAATCGGTATATATTGAGTTTCTGGAATGATGGAGTAAGTGTTTTTTCTCGTAGCTCTTATATATGTGTCCAACATGTATATATATGGACACACAACATGCATGCATGAAATAAGTAAACTGTACGTTACTTGGTATCATTCTAGCTAGTCTGGTGAACGTTAGCGATCCTGAGTAAACTGACAGCTATATGTAAATAATGTGATCCGTATTGGTTTGTTAGTTGTTATACCCGGTAACGCGAAGTCTTGTTTAGTCTATGTAATATGTATTAGAATTATACATATGCTTTTCATGATCGTTTTATGTTTTATATAGTTTTTCAACTAGCTTGATCCAAACTGGTACATGTATGGAATTTCTTGAATGTGTTATTATTCGAGTACATATTACTCTAGTTTGTTACGTGGCACCGGGCCAGAATTCCATGCCAACGTAATCTCATGCAAGCTATGCAACGGGTCTTTTTAAATGTTAGACTTTTTTCAAATGTTTGACTTTTTCATTTTCCAGTGTGCTAGAATAAAGGAAAGAGTGGGTATACCACCTTCCATGTGTGTCGTAAAATTAGGATCTCTTTTAACTGTCATGTTAGTTGTATCTCCATATAAGGAGGGTTTTTGGTTTTGAATGATCATGCAGAAAATTGTCCCACTTCTCCCCTTATTTCTCTTCTAGTTTTCTTTCTTAATTTCCTTCCATTAGGTTACCTAATCGAACCACATCAGAGCTAAGACAGAGAGCGGCCTATGGAAACCCGTAAAAAGTATCTTGAGCAATTTCAACAGGAGACACATGAGAATTTTGAGAAGTTCAATGCCATGATGGAACGTTTAATGTCGGAGTTGCAATCTCTCAAAGATAAGGTACACGTCCAGTTGTTCGCGGGTTTCAAGGCGGAACAAATGGTTGTTACCGAAAGTGAAGTGAACCCTACTTGAAGCTCACTTACCCCGTGTTTAGTGCGTGACGACCCTATGGAGTGGATTCTACTCAGCTCGAGCAATCTTGACTTTTCAAAAGGTGGCTTCGATAAGACCTAGTGTTGACTTGGCCTCTTTTCACTTAGACGACATTGCTATTCATTGGCATCGCTGGGCCTTCCGAAACACCAGAGACAGTTAACATGACAGGAATTTACGAAAGGCGGTTACTTACCTGTTTGGCCCGTATGATTATGGGACGATGCTTAGGAAAGCTCTTCCATGTCTCAAACAAGTCACAACGGTTTGTGCATACAAGAATCTTCTTTGAACGACTATCGAACGGGTCGTGGTTACCAGAATAGTTCTTTGGTGGGTTTGCTTTATTGGAGGACTTGAAGAAGAAATCCGAGCTAGAGAGAGGTTCTAAAAACTCAAAAACCCACGTCAAGGTTGGTTGATGCATAGGTAGTCGACACGTTGTTGTGGATGAGGAAAATTAACTGCACGATAGGGTGTTTCTTGGAACTAGATCACCGGGGTTTAATACATACATCCAAGAAAAGAAGTTCTGCTAGCCGGGTTTACTCGGCCAAGCTCCTGCCTCAACCTCCTGCACTACCTGCCCCTACGCCCTACGATCGTCTGGTTAACATCAAAGCTCGCGCGAGACGCGGAGTAGGGGCTTTGCCTCATTACTGTGTATAACGCTATTTACACCGGGGACATAAGTGTAGCAAACCTCAGTTGTTTATGATCAGTGATATCCAGGAAATTGAAGAGGGGCAACATGAGGAACCGATGGTACAGCAACCCGACGAGACACCCGCCGAAATCTCGTTTCATGCGATATCGGGTACCATCTTACCGCAAACTCTACGCTTACCGGGTCAGATCCAGAATAAAGATGTCGTGGTATTGGTGGATGGAGGAAGTACTCAAAACTTCATCGATCAAGCATGGAGGGATCGATTTGGTCTTATTGTTGCTCATGATGTCATTCGAAGTGCATGCGGTGGGTAGGCATGTGAGAAGATTTGGTCTGTACAGGTAGGTGAAAGATATCACTAGTTGTCATTCAAAAGGTTTACGGATAACTACAGATTTTTTTGTTTTACATGTGGCTGGCTTGTCAATGTGTTGGTGAGTCCGGTCAAAAACGTCTTAGGGCCCATTCGAAACTTGACTTCCCAAAAACTCACCCTCGGGTTTCGCTTGCTGGCTTTCTCACATACTAAAGGGGTGAAAGGTCCCGATGTTCGTTTAACGGCCCTAATAGTCCACACGAATGCTATGGGGCTTCTTAATGTGAACAACAATGCTCCTCCAAGATTAGTCAATATTAAGTGATAACCCACTACCGATCATACACCTTGCCTAGATGTTCAGTGGTCTTGTACGAGTTTGCCGACATTTTTTTTAGGAGCCAAAGGGGTTACCCCCCGGGCCGTTTCCCAACGACCACAGCATTCCATTGTTATCCAGGTTCCACAGACCCGATTAGTTCTCGACCATATGACAACCTTTATTATCAAAAACCCGAGATTGAAAAAAGCAAGTGCGGAGTTATTCAGCAAGGTTTGATCGTCTTTTAATATCCTAGCCACATTCCCCTTTTCCTCACCGGTCTTGCTTGTTAAAAAATCAGATGGTACTTGGAGGTTTTGCGTCGACTATCGAGCTTTGAATGATATTACAGTTAAGGATAAATATCCTATACCCATAGTCGATGAACTTCTCGATGAGCTTTAATGGGCGATGGTATTACTCTAAAACTCGCGATCTTTGGCTTCGGGCTGGCATCAAACAGATACGAGTAAGAGAGGAGGACATCATAAGACGTGCTTTTTAGTTAGCAAATGAGGTGGCTATTATGAATTCGTCGTTATGACATTTGGAATCCTCACCAACACCCCCGGTATCTTTCATGTCTCAAGATGAACGACCTTTCAAGGGCGAATATCCTTCCGTAAGTTTATATTAGTATTTTTCGATAATATATTGATTTAATCCAAGTCAATTGATGAACATGTAGAACACGTACGAAAGGTTCTGGGAATTCTCAAAGCTAATAACCTATTTATTAAGGCTTCTAAATGTTGCTTTGGGGTTAAACAAGTGAATTGTTTAGGCCATGTGATTAATTCTGATGGCGTTTCAGTCGACACGCGCCTAAGGTCAAAGTGGTATTATCTTGGCCGGGTTCCTACAAAGCAAAAGTAGGGTACTGGGGGTTTTTTTGGGGCGTCTGGGGGGTGTTACTATCGGGGGGCGGGGGGCCAATTCATTAAGGGGTTTGGGAGTATTGTCGCGCCGTTACATAAATTGGTTGGGAAGGGACCCTTTGTTTGGGACGAGACTGCTAATAAGGCTTTTGAATTATTGAAAATAGCCCTCACCACAACACCAACATTAGGCCTGCCGGATTGGTCAAAACCTTTTTACTATCGAGGTGTGACGCGAGTAGGGTTGGGCTTCGCGGAGCCTGTTCTACTCAAAAACGGAAAAACCACTGTTGCTTTATTTTAAGTACCATTTGATGGGTACCATGTTAGCGTAGTCATAAGTAGGATAAAATAAATGCTTGCGGTGGTGAGGCGAGTTCGGATGTGGGCAGCCTTACTGTGTTGGGACGCCGCATTTGTGGTTTAAAACTGAATACTATGAGTTTAAAGTTAACTTCTGATAGTAAAGTTATTTACACTTCCAGGCTAATAAATAAAATGGGCCATGACAAGCTCTTGGGGTATGACTATAAAATTGATTATAAGAAGGGAGCTACTAATCGAGGAGCTGACGCCCTGTCTCGATGTCTTGAGTTCTAGTTTATGGTTTTTTCACATCCTGTACCCACCCCCTTTTTGGTCCGATATTCAAGGGGTAACTATCGGATCCTTACTATGTATTTACCCACCTCATTTTCGGCAAGTTCCATAGGAGGGTAAATATACAGGATGGTGGTTGGTTTCGTGAATGGTGCAATTTAATATTAGCCCTTCCTCCCCATTGTTTGCTAACTATTTTGGATGTTAGGACACTTCATCACTGAAGGAGGGCCCATTTCGTCACAAAAACATTAGAAGTAACAACTAATTTTGGTTGGGTGGGGTTGAAAGCTTCAGTAAATAAATATCTACAGGAATGTACAAGATTTGTCAAGGGTTCAAATCGATAGCATGCAATTTTCCGGTTGGGTTTTACAGCTGTCGGTTTAACCATTCCCGAGTGGTATGGAATGATATAAGCATGGATTTTCATAGAGGGTCTGCCCGATTTCTATAGGTTTTCCGGTAAATTATGGTGGGTAGATCGGTTGTCAAAATAATGCACATTTACTATCCCCTCCGACACCCCGTTTTCATTGGCGCTTAAGCGACAGTGGCTAGAGAATTCATGAATTCTATTGTGCCGGTTACTTGGCGGTTCCCTCGACACTGTGGGTAAGCGACTGTGACAAGGTTTCATCAGTTCTTTTCGGCAATCTTTTTTAGTTACTTCGGAAACAGTCTGTTTCGTTCCCATCTTCACGAGGGAAACAAATAATATACTCGTGGCAGGCGACTATTTGTTCAAAATGGGTTGAAGCAAAAACGCTCCCCACCATACGACGCCGGTTGTTGGCAATTTCTAAAATTCTTTTGCCGATTTCGATGCCCTACGTGTATCATAAGTGATCGCAAAAACCATTTTTGCAATGACCAGTTGCAAAGGTCATGTTAAATACGGAGTTACTCCCGTCTCTCATCATCGCGTATCACACCATAACAAGTGAGGCAAGTTGAAGGGTATCTAATCGTCGGCTTGAAAACGAATTCTTGAGGCCGAGGTGAAAAACCGGCATCTTGGTTGGATAAAACTATGATGATGCACTTTGGGCCTTCCGCCCGCTTTACAACACATCGGGTGCCCCATAAAGCTCGTGTAAGGAAAGGCCTGTCATCTACACAACGACGCTCAGCACAAGCCTACTAGGCCTTGAAGCATGCAAACTTTGACCTTGAGACCGTAGGTGATCACCGAAAAGTTCAACTCAATGAACTAAATGAACTTCGTAATCATGCCTATGAGAACTCTTTGATCTATAAAGAGAAAACAAAGAGGATCCATGAATCAAAGATCAAAAACCGTGTTTTCAACGTCGGTGATCAAGTCCTCTTCTTTAACTCTCAATTGAAGATGTTCTTGGGCAAGTTGAAATCCTGTTGGTCCGGACCATTCACCATTACCCATGTCTTTCCATATGGCACCGTTGAGTTATCTCAAAACTCCGGGCCAAATTTCAAGGTGAACGGTCATCGAATTAAACACTACTTTGGAGGGGACGTTCCAAAATTGGTTGTCTCAGATCCCCAAACCTTCCCCAAGGACAAATGAATTCGGAGATTGGGTCAAGCTTAGTGACCCTAAACAAGTGCTTCGTGGGAGGCACCCCATGCTTATCCGTAGTTATATTATGTAGTAATGAATAAGTTTTTTTTTGTGTGAGAGGTGTGCCTCTTTCCATTCTCGTTTGCTTGTGTTTTTATGATTGTCCAGGATTGTCCTGGATTTTTGAAGCCTCTCGTGCTCGCGGTTTTGTCCTTCGATCACTCGAGCTTCAAATCCTCAGTTTCATTTGGGAAATCCAATATCCTAATCTTATCGACTAACGTTATCTTTAAGCATACTTAGTAAACGGCTTAGGATTTACGTAGAGACCCTTCTTAAAACATTGAGGACAATGTTTAATTCTAGTATGGGGGGGGGGATCTATCGATTTGATTGTGCCTGCAGCTGTTGTTTTCACGTAATCCCGTTTTTACCACAAAAATTTTAAAAAATGAAAAAATTTCAAAATTTTCAAAAATAAAATAAGTGTCTTGTCACAATTTTGACTTTCCTGTTGGGTAGAATGAGAATAAATTTTAACCCGATCGAGCGTGTTTAACTCTAGCTTGTTCCTTAACATTTAGGCTATTCGTTCGTGAAAATTCGCGAAGAACGAAAAATGATAGAGTTGATTATGAGTTGATTATGAGTTGATTATGAGTTGGATGCTAAGCAAGGATTAGTTGGAAATATTAAGAGCTCATGTATGTAATTTGTGGCTTTTTCTCCCATAAGCTTCTAACCTGATTAATATACGTGCTATTTTTGGAAATTAAACTTAAATCAACAATTTTTATGTAGTGAATAGCAAAAATTTTAGTCTTAGTTCAAATTTATACTTGAATTTTTCAAAAAGAAGTCTTCTCTATATAAAATAAAAAAAATAAAAAAATAATAATAATATGAAAAATGATGAAAAATGAAAAAATATAATAAATATAAGTTGTGGGCTGATAAAAGTTTGCTGTATCTTGTCGGCTCACAACCGATGTTGCAGCCTTTGAAAGAAAGCCCATAGTAAGAATAAAAATCTGAGACTGATAAAAGTTTGCTGCATCTTGCCGGCTCACAACCGATGTTGCAGCCTTCTAAAAGGTCGAGGGTTACAATTGCATAAATGTTATGTTTAATAGTAAGTGTAAATTAATAAATAGATCTCTTTTTGTTAAATTTAAATATGCTTTTGAAACTTGACTAATTCATTTTAAGTTTTTAAATAAGCTATGTGTATACGAGAAACCTAAGAGTTTTTGAAACCTAAGGTCCGTGAGTCCCGATACTAGTCTCTGTGGGGTGTCAAAAGCCTGGTCACTTAGCCGCAAGGTTGGGATGTGCCGAGACGAAAGTCGCTACATGGGATGATCTCGCCTTCAAACTCATTATTCTCGGGTGGAACGTGAAGCATAGAATTTTGCAAAACGTTGATCCATGGTTGAAATTCAAAATAGCACATTCACCTAAGATATAATAATTGTCGGGAGTGAAAAGTTCACAAGTTGCAAATATGAGTAGTGTTGGCATCTTAACTGATATTTAACTGTGATTTCGTTTAAGCTTGGTTTGGAGCTAGTAAAAAGTCAGGGACGATGAATTTATCCTTTTTGGGGCATTCTCGGATCGAAATGCATATTGTTCTATGATCCCTAAAGGTTATGAAAATAACGAAAGTCAAAATTAGTTAGTTGCTAAAAAAATGAGAAAAATATAAAAATATTAGTGGTAATAAGTGCATATCATTTAAAAATGGTAAAAACAGGGCTTCTCTAAACTATTGATTCTTTAATTCCCCTCGATGAACACTTTGCTACTTTTCGAGGTAATTAGTCGAGGGGGATCAAGATTCTTAGTTTTCTAAGTGCTTATTTATAGCATTGCGTGAGGACACGCAATATCTTAGTATAGGGGATTTTGGTATGTGTTTAATTACACATACCTTTGACCTCTAAAACCGGACTTAAATGACTAAAAACGTACCAAAAATACATTGTATTTGTATGTTTTACATTTGTATTATGCAGGTAATGGATATCCAAGAAAAGGACAAAAATCAAAGCCAAAATGACAAAACCGAGCACGAGAACGAAAGGAGCATGAAAGAAAAGTCAAGTCGAAGCCAAAAAGTCAAAGTCAACCCCGAGAAGTGGATTTAGAAAGAGCATCGAAAACCGAACCCAAAAACCTAAACTGCCAAAAGTGGGCCCACCCGTACCCACCTAGTGGGCCCGGGACAACCCACTTATATCTTATAACCTTTAAACCTTAAAAAAGCCCAACATTTCTTCTCTACCCGGCCCAAAGCTAGCCCAACACCATCCCTTTATACTCCCGTTAATCCGTTACTCACCCCCGTTAGTCCTTTAAGGACTAACGGTGCAAACAAAGTTGTAACTCCAAGGACCAAAGTTGTACCTCCAAGGACCTTTAATGCATATACTTATATAAAATGGAGGGACTATTTTTGCCATTTACCCAAACTGGTACCTTGCATCAAATCACTGTACATCGTCCCTATTTTCCCGCTCCCTCCCCCATTGTTACTGTTCACCCTCCATCCCCAAATTTACTCTTACCCCGAGGTTAAACCCACTTAAAACCCCTTCTAGAAGCCAAGAATGATGCAAGGGATGACGTTTTGCTCTGACACGTTGGCAATCCAAAATCAATCATTGGGGAATGATTGCGTAGCAATAATCAAGGGCCATGATTGATCAAAAGAAGATTGATGCTGCTTTCTCTCTCACACAAGAAACACAGGCTTAGAAGCACACCTCCTAGAATATTCTTTAGCTTAGTATAAATAGGCTCCTTTGTAAGCCATTGAGGCACTTAGTTTTTAACCTAGTTTTTAGTTTTTAGCTTATTTATTGTCTTTTAAAATTCTAAGTATTGTAATCTTTTTAATGTTTAATGAAAATTCTAAGTTTTTAAGTTAAGTTGTGATTCTTGTTTTCATTATTGGTTAAAAGTCTTTTACAATCTGTTTTAAGCTTTTCTTTAAACATACAAGCAATCTGTTTTAAGTTAAATATCAAAAAGTTAAGAAAAATTTTATAAAAACCAAAAAAATCCACCCCTTTAAATAACTCAGCTTCTTTGGATGATAAGCCAATTATGGAAGGGCTTATAGACCTCAGTAGATTGTCTTTGACAAGCTAGAGCTAGTAGATAAGCTCTTTTGAGCTCATTTGCCCTGTTTAAGCAAGGGCCTTTGTAAGTTTCTTTTTTTCCAAGTTTGAGCTTATTTCACTGTAGCATTGCTTATTTACTGCTTATTTGTGCTTACTACTGCTTATTTATGATGTTTATTGCTTAAAATGCTTGTCTTGTAGTTTAGAAGTCATTAGTTTAAGTTTTCTTAAATTTCAGTCTTAAAATAACTTATATACTTGCACAATCTGTTTTAACTTATTTGATTGCTTATTAGTTGTTTAAATATGCTTAATATTACTTATTATATTTGTTAGATATCTGGTCTTAAAGGGTTGTTCATAAAATTTTTGAGTTTTCAAGTAAAAAAGGCATTTTAAGTTTTTAAAGGGGTGTTTGGGTTAACTGATTTCATGGGTCAAAATGGGTCAAAACCTGCTTTTTTGCTTTTGAGTCAACTTTGATTAGGTAATTTTAGTTATAAATTCAGTTTGTTAAAGTTTTTAAGTGTTAAATCTCACATTTAAGGTTTTAAGAGTTCATTGCTTAAATCTGTTAAGTTATAGCTTATTCTAGTTGCTTATTTGATTGTGCTTTGCTTATTGTTGCTTTTGTAAAGTTTTTGTGTTTATTCATGTGTTAAAAGAAGTTAGAAACAAAGCTCTAAAGCCTGCAATTGTTGTTTTAAGTTTTTGCCAAAATTGTCATAGATTGCTAAGTGTTCAATTTTTTTTGAGAAAATGTTTTTTCATGAAGCTTTTTACGGGCTTGTTTGAAATTCAAACTGCTTTTTGATTGTTGATTCTTGTAGCTTTTTGGATAATCTTTAAGGGCTTTTAAGTTGCTAAGCCGTAAGGATCTGTCCTTGAGCTTATTTTTAAGCTCAAAAGTGCCCCCCTTGCTGTTTTGTTATCAGGTTTAGCCAAATAAGCTCATTTGCTTATTTAAGCATATTGGCTTATTAAATTTGCTTATTTTGTGTTCCATTAAGCTTATTAGGTTAGATTAAGCCCATTTTAGCTTATTCTCTTTAGTCTAGAACTTATTTGAGCTTATTTGCATCTTAGCTTAAAAATTCCTTAAGTTTTATAGCATTTTAAGTTTTCTGTCATCCTAGCTTAATTTAGTGCTTATTTTTTTTCAAATGTGCTTATAAGGTGTAGTTAAGCTCCTGTCTTAGCTTATTACTCTTTTTGGTTTGCTTATTTGTGCCCAAGTAGCCCAACAGTTAGCATTTTAGTGTTTTAGTATAACTTAGCTTATTCTGCCTTTCATAGCTTATTCTAGTGCTTATTTGTGTTTTATAAAAAAGTATCTTTGTAAAAAGTGCTTATTTTTAAGGTTTCTAAAAAGTTATAAAAAAATGGCAAAAACAAAAACATTTGGGATTAGGGGAAGCCCCAGGTGAGCAAGGCTCGAACCCGGGACCTTTACCCTTATCCTAAACGTTTTACACACAACACACTCTACCACTTGCCCTGGGGTCTTTTTTGATTTTATTCCGCCAAATTAAATACTTATACACGTTTTACCCTTTTTAGTTTATAAGCTGTTTTTAGCTTATTTCACAGCTTATTCGATAAGCTGTTGTCACAAGCTTATTTTTCCTAGATTCCTCACTGTTCAATGTACTTTTGCTAATATTTTTAGAATTTTTATAAATAGTTTAGTATTTTTAAACATTTAATTTCATTAGAATCGTTTTTAATTCATAAAAAATTATAAAAAAGTCAAAAAAATATAATTCTTTTTTAGAAAATTTTCTTTTTACATTTAGAACCTAGGAAAATTAGATTTGCTTTCGTAGGGTTTAAATTGCAAAATTTGGATTTTTAAAGAACGGGATTGAATCCCGTTCATGTTTTTAGTGTTTTTAAGCTTAAATCTCCTTCGTTTTTAGTCTAGTTTTCTTTGTTCTAGCTTTTTAGCTAATTAAGACTTATAAAAACCAAAAAGATCATTTTAGGACTTAATTTTGATAATTTAGGGTTTTTAGGTCCCGTTTAGGATTCCCGTTTTGCGTTTTTAGTTAAAATTTGTCTTGCCTTAAGTGTTTTTAAGTTTTTGCCTTAATTTTCCCGTAGTTTTAGAAAACCAATCATAATCTTGTTCCATTCAAGCATCGATTCTCAAAACGACTCTTGACTTTCAATTGCATTCCTCGTTGGGGAAACGACCCAGAAATCATACTCCCGGATTACTATAATTGTGATTTTTTGATTCTTACCCCCTTATATTTATATATTTATATAAGTATTTTATATTTATATATTATATATTTTTAAAGGTATAGTCAATCTTGATCAGTTTTTGGCGCCGCTGCCGGGGAGGATTGTATACGATTGTTGAAGCCGTTTGACAATTTGTGTTTGAAGATCCTTCCGTGGGAAGTTATTTTGCTTATTTTCTTAAAAAAAATACAAAAAGATTTTTCTTTATTTAGTATATATATAATATAAAAAAGAAAAAAAAAGAAAAAATCAAAAATTTAAAAACATTATCCATAAAAAGAATTTTTTTTTCCACCAAGTTGGTAAAAGAACACCAACATATAATACTTTCAATTGAAGTATTATCCATTAATAAGTTAAACAAACTCCTTTGTGCGTTTTTCTTTTAGAGAGTTACCGAGAAGCGAGTTGATTATTAGGTTTAAGTGTCTTATCTCATTGTCCGTATTTAAAATTTATTGTGAATATATTGTTGAAAAACCAAAAAAATTAGTATAAATTTTCTTTTTACATTTTAGTGCTTGCGCACTCGTTCTCAATCTCGTAATTCTAACAGTCAACAACAAGTCCCACCGACTTTTGTTGAACCATTTAATCTTGTGGAACCAATTGAAAATCAAGCTCCTCCCGTAGTTACGATGGACGATACTCTTACTATGGCTCAATTGCTCGAAGCACCCACCGTGGGTTACGAGGATGCTATCGTTATGCCCGAGATCACCGCGGACAACTTTGAGCTTAAGCACGGTTTGCTTACCCTTGTTCAAAACAAACAATTCTTCGGACATGACAAAGAAGACCCTCATGCTCACATCCGTTATTTCAACAAGATCACTTCTACGATGAAGTTCCCGAACGTCCCGAGTACGTCGGTAAAGCTTATGCTTTTCCCATTTTCCCTCGAGGGTGCCGCCCAAATTTGGCTTGAAAAAGAACCCCTTGATCGATTCTCACATGGGATGATCTTGTTTTGAAATTCATCAACAAATTCTTCCCTCTTTCCAAAACAACAAATCTTCGAAATGAAATCACGAGATTTCAACAACGATTTGATGAAACTTTTTACGAGGCATGGGACCGATTCAATGATCTTCTTCGGGCATGCCCACATCATAGATTTTCGGGGTTACATCAACTCGATACTTTCTATAATGTTTTGAACTCTAATGATCAAGATTCGTTGAATTCCACCGCAGGTGGTAACTTTTTGGATAAAATGCCCCGAGATTGCCTAAGAATCATCGACAGCAAATCTAAAGTTCTTAATTCACATAACAAACCGGTTGTTGCCAAAGTGAGTGCGAGCAGTTCTACCCCCGATATTTCTCCTGATGTTGCCGAACTTAAAGATATGGTGAAAGCCTTACTTCTCGATAAGAAAAACCAAACCCAAGCTCCCGCTCCCGTGAAAGCGGTCGAGGAAAGTTGTGTTACTTGTGGTGGTGCTCATTCTTACCGAAATTGTCCAGCCACCGATGGCAATGTTTATCGTGACAATATTCAAGAATATGTTTCCCAAGCCGCCGCAGCTAATTTCAATAAAGGAAATACCGGATACCGAGCCCCGATTGCTAATCAAATTCGACCTCCCGGTTTTCCTCCCGTTAAAAACCAAGGAAATAACCAAAATTGTTACAACTAAAACCGGGGGAATAATTACAACCAAAGCCAAATTTACCGACCACCAATTAATCAACCCCCGGTTCACCAAGCTTCGGCTCCTCAAACACAAGGTATGACAAAGACCGATTTTGAAAGATACGTCCAGGCTAATGATGCAATTTTGAAAGCTACGTCCAGGCTAGTGGAACGTGAAACCGAGGTGACAAAAGACACGGTACCTCCTACTAATAACGGAAGCACCAAAGACGTCGAACCTCCGATTGTCCGAATTCAATCCCAAGTACCAAATTTTGAGCCTGTTGTTGCTCCCGTTAGTGCTACGTTGCCTAACTTGAAATCGTTAATTCCATATCCTTTGAGACGTAATGATGAAAGGCGCCGTGAAAAAGCTAACGACCAAATTGAGAAATTCTACGAAATCTTTAAAGATTTGAGTTTCGAAATTAGCTTAACGGATGCTTTGATTCTTATGACAAAATTTGCCTCGACTCTT
The DNA here is from genome assembly GCA_026074375.1 of Tanacetum coccineum. NCBI lineage: Eukaryota > Viridiplantae > Streptophyta > Magnoliopsida > Asterales > Asteraceae > Tanacetum > Tanacetum coccineum. The sequence goes on along the minus strand of BQNB010057741.1, from coordinate 1,230 downwards.
AAAGCATTAATTGGAAACAAAGAAAAATTAAGTGAAATGGCTAGAACACCTTTGAATGAGCATTGCTCGGCGGTCATCCTCAACAAGTTACCCGAAAAACTTGGAGACCCCGGCAAATTTCTAATACCGTGTGATTTTCCCGGAATGGATGAATGCTTAGCCTTGGCCGATCTTGGCGCTAGCATAAATCTCATGCCATTATCCGTGTGGAAAAAAGCTTTCTATTCCAGAGCTCACTCCTACTTGTATGACTCTTGAACTTGCGGACTGTTCGATTACCCAATCGATCGGTATCGCCGAAGATGTCTACCTAAAAGTAGGAAAATTCAAATTCCTGACCGACTTTGTAGTCGCAGACTTTGATGCCGATCCCCGAGTCCCCCTAATTCTCAGGAGATCCTTTTTAAAGACCGGACGTGCTTTGATTGATTTTTGCGAAGGCGAATTAACTCTTCGTGTTGGAAAAGAAGCCATAACATTCAATCTCGATCAAACTTCGAGATACTCCTCTAATTACGATGATATGACGGCGAACCAAATCGACGTCATTGAAATGGCTTGTGTGGAGTATTCTCAAGAAGTTCTCGGTTTCTCTGATGTGATCGCAAGTGGCAATCCTACTCCTTATTATGACCCGATCATTTCTACCTCTTCTCTGACTCTCACTCCCTTCGGGGATAGTGATTTTTTCTTGAGGAAGTCGATGCTTTCCTCGCTCTTGAAGATGATCCAACTTCACCAGAAGTTGATGACTCTTACTATGACCCGGAGGGGAATATTCTTCTTCTTGAATCCTTTCTCAATGATGATCCATCATTACCCCCTCCCACTCAAGGAAACTATTTGCCTGAAATTCGAAAAGAACTTAAAGTTTGTGAAGCTAAAACTGATAAATCTTCAATTGATGAACCTCCCAAAGTCGAACTCAAGGACTTACCTCCTCATCTCGAATACGAATTTTTGGAAGGTGACAACAAGTTGCCCGTCATAATTGCTATAGACTTGAGTGTCGAGGAAAAAGCCGCTGTCATAAAGGTTTTGAAGTCACACAAGCGAGCCATCACTTGGAAACTCTCCGACATCAAGGGTATTAACCCAGAATTTTGTACTCACAAGATTCTTATGGATGAGGACTACTGATTCGTAGCTTAGTATATATATAAAATATCACAAATGCAAATCTCAACCAAATGCCCTTGACCAAGGCAAAAGGTCAAAATCTACACAAAG
>BQNB010057740.1:6138-38079 GCA_026074375.1 Tanacetum coccineum | reverse complement strand
GGGAGTTGTAAAACTTCTTGTAGAAGTCCCTTACGACAACCGCAACAAGTTTTTGGTGCCGCTGCGTGGGAAATAGTTAGGTTTTGATCATAGTTTAGCTTAGTTCTACTCGCTAGAATCCTTTCAAGTGAGACTTTAATTCTGCATATTAGCTTTCTCGTAGTCTATCTTTTCTTTGTGATAATTGTTTCATAATCTATTCTCGTCAACCACCATGGGAGACGAGAATCCTATCAGTACTCTTGAAGACTACTCCAAACCTAGCCACGAGGGCTACAGGAATACCATTGATCTCCCCATAGGGAACAATGTAGTACCTCTTCGATCTGACACCATCCGATTGGTGCAAAACGGATGCTCATTCTACGGACTTCGGTCTGAGGATCCAAACCAACACCTCAAGGATTTCCTAAAACTTGTGGACTTACTTGACCTTGATGGTGAAAATAGGGAAAGAACGCGCTTGCGTTTATTTCAATTTTCCCTTCGCGATCAAGCTAGTAATTGGCTTGAACGTCTTCCAGCAGGATCCATCACCACATGGGAGGATCTTACTACCCGATTCCTTGCTCAATTATTTCCACCGGGAAGGACTGCAAAACTCCGCAATGATATCCTGATGTTCCAACAACATCATGGAGAATCTCTATCCGAAGCATGGCAGAGACGCCATTTAAGACCTTACACCAAAAGTGTTCCTCATTTGCTCGACCTTTGGCTCCACTCCAAATTTTATATTACCCATGATCAATCTCGTCACAAGATGAACCATTGACCAAATCAGCGCGTGGGATAAGCTTCGTGACCGAAACGCCACAGAATCCCTGGGCATTATTATAAGGAACTCGCCCTCTGTGACAATGAAAGTGGTGAACGACCAATGGGATTTGCTAAGCGTCAAGGCAATCGCATTTGCCATCCAGATGCCCGAGTACATCCGACCGTCGTCTAATCGAGCTCGAAAATCAAGTCCAACGCTTGATGGAAAGCTCATCTACGCTCCGACACAACCTACCTATGATGAACAAAATCACTACCTAGAAGTATGAGATCTGCCGGTGTCCCCACCGATACTTAGTATTGCCTGGAAGATCCCTGAACAAGCCATTTGTTGAATATCATCTCGCGTACCGATGAAGCGAGAGGTAAGAGGTATACTTTAAGCCCGAGCAAAACAATCATGGTGAACACCAATAATCCATACATGGAGAAGTCACCAAACCTTAGGGGAGACATACACCCTAAAATTCTCAAATAATCTTTTCACACCCAACCTAACCAGTTCTAATCCCATGTTCAATCTCAAACCGTTTTCCTATCAAACAACTGTCCCAAAACTATAAAACCAATCAACCAAATCTTAGTAAATTTGAATCCGACTTCATGGCATCTCAAGAAACGCAAGACTATCCATAGTAGAAGAATAATTTCAAACAACCAGCAAAAGCGAAGTGACCAACAAAATCGACACAGTGTTGAAGGCCATCACTGATCGAATAACGGGAGCACTACCTAGGGATACGGTCAAGAACCTAAAACTGAGTACTACCCCAGTTTTGTCTACTTGTTCTTACCCGAAAATTGATCCCCAATGCTCATCTCACCCTTCCACCTCATTCAATGCTATCAAGGCACATTTAAGGAGGCAACCATTTTACAAAAACACCTAGGAAACCCGAGATTGACATCGAAGCCATAACAACCAGAAGAGCCAAACCAACTCTTGAAGATGAATTCCCATGAATGTTCATCTTAACCAACGGTTCTTGAAAGTCATACATCACTCTTTAATAATCTATAACGTATACTGAGTACATATAGTAGGAGAGCTTTTGAAATAGGCAAAAATGGATCAGCGTTCGTCTAAGGAGAAGTACCTATGAAAATGGAAGACCCCGGACTATTCACTCTACCTTGTAGATTAGGGGACTCAAAACCTTTCGACACCTTGGCTGATCTAGGATTCATACTTAAACATAATCAACACTTTTTACCCTCTTCAAAAAACATAAACATCATACTATTAGAAAGATGACTGACCATATCTTTAGGTTTAGCTGACATGAACAAATACTATACCCCGTTGGGATGTTTAAAGACTTAGAAGTTCACAAAGGAAACTAAAAATTACTATTAAAGATTTCTATCAACGTGATCGGATATGAAGAAGTACACCCACCTGAGACCCATTTGCTAGTATGGATGAGGATTCCTAGCTACCAGCCAAACGCATTTTCTCTGTTATAGATTATAAGGATGCCAAAATAGCATTATGGGAAGGACTCACTAGGTCGGTATTCATAGTAAAAGGAGTATAATTAGGTTGAGGAGGAAGCACTCTAATTAGACCACAACTTGGAAAATCGGGAGTCATACAAACCAAATTACCTCATCGTCGGAGGGAATGACGCGCACGGAACAAATGATCCCAATAGAATAGGATCTTGGCTTGAGCTTGTAATAAGCCTAAGTTGTATTGATAAATCAAAACAACTATGATAGAAACTTTGATTGTGAATATCAAAGACTATGCGGACTCTAGTCAATGATTCACAAGAAGAATATCAAAGAAACAATAATAATCAGATAAACAAACAGTTTACCAAACTTTCAGCCCAATATAATACGAACACACTAATATTGTTAGTGGTTTTACAAAACCTGTAAAGTTACAAAAAGATTGACATAACGATGAAAATATAACAATCACTATGCCATGAGGACGTTCCTTTATACACCACGGAGTTCTACTAGCTACAATATTTTCCTAAGTTATCATGATCTTCTAAACAAATAACTTATACGTATCTTTTACAAAAATATCTCATACATATCACATAAGCAATCTTTATCTTCAATCAATCTTTATCCATTAGCAGTTGTAACTCTGTCAGTAGTTGTAACTTTGTACCAGCAGCATTAACTCTGAACACTAGCAGCAGTAACTTATACACCAGCAGCATTAACTGTGTACAAGCAGTAGTAACTACTTAGAAGATTATTCTTCATTATCACTAGTAGTACTAACTTTACTCTAGCGGTACAAACTTTACTCTAGCATTACTAACATATCTCTAGCAGTACTAACTTTACTCTAGCAGTACTAACATATACTAGCAGTTCTAAGTTACACTAGCAGTACTAAGTTTATACTGGCAGTACTAACTACTTAGCGTATTTTTCAAAATCTTTGTGGTAACAGTAGTAACATACACCTTTCTTCTTGAGTAGCACTAACTTTAATAAGAGCAACAGTAATTCCAAACAGCCTTATGAAGCTTTTAATCCCAACAATCCTCCCTTAAACTTGATATTTATCTTCAAAATCATCAAGTTTCTTCATTAAAAGTCTTCACCATCACCAGGAGGATGCTTTCAAACACTTCTAGGATTCTTGAGCTGTTTTGTCATAAGCTTAAGAAGCTGATAACACATTTCATTCCAATAGTCAGATTTTAGCTTCTTATTTAGCATATCAGTAATTATTGCTGGTGTAAGTGGATATATCTTCTCTACTAGCATATAAACATGCATATCTTCAAACCTCACAAAGTGTACTCCATATGAGTCATATAGCCTCCCACAGCATACTTTCCTTTCCTTGTAAATTCCTCCATATTATATCTTCTATTTATGGAAAAATATAGTTCATGATGACATAGTTCTTTAGATCTCCCCATAGCACTTTTCATAGAGCCTTCTATCTTTTAGGCCTTGTAATCCCATCTTTTTTGCTTTAAAACCAACTTCCATAGATTTTCCAAGTCTTCTCTGTCAAACTCTTTGAGTAGTTGACTAAACAATAAGTATGTCTTGGCACTTCTATCAGCTCTCATTATTTCATAATATCCATTCCTTCCTTTTCTATGAATCTGGAAATTTACAATGGGTGTAGGCTTGGTAGCTAAGGGTAAAGCATCAATAGCAACATCTTCTTCTGTAACCAACTAAAAGCATTGTTAAATATCTTCTCTCTCTTTATCATCATCTACCTTTTGCTTCTTTGTCAGCGCTGACCTAGCTCCATCACCCTGCTCTTTTATAGAACAGCATTCGTCTTACTCACTGCTTTAACAAATTATGTATCCATGTCCTACCAAATGTAATTTACCCTTTTCATAGCATTCTCAAATAATTCTTGAACACTGGCAAGGACTTGTTTTTCAATTCTTTGGGCTTCCATCCTGCCTATGTTTTTAGGTAAGTATCAGATACTTCCTATGTTGAGCATTGTAGTGTTTTACTATCTCCTTTCTTCTGCTCTCTAACTGCAAAGTGCTGTCCTAATTTTTTAAAGATTTTTGAAACAGTTTTAGACTTTTCTTCAATTGATCAACTCTCTAGTTCCTCTGCTAGTGCAAGCCTTTGAGCCAAATCATATTCAGTTTACCACCTATATCTAAATATATTCATTGTGTAATTAAGGCAAGCATTGACTTCTTCCTTTTCTCTTGACAATCCTCTCTTCCACATCAATATGAGCCTTGTTGCCCTGATAGCTCATATCATCAAAGAGGACTGATCTTTGCCTTCATCTTCAAAGATTCTTCAAACTCAATCATTTTTGCCTTGCCTTTATCATGTGAAGGTTTTGATGCAGCTGGTGTTGTTGTTGTAGTTGTTGTTGTAAATTCGCTTGGCTCTTGAATCATAACCCCTCTAACTTTAGGTTTTGCAGCTTTGATCTCTATTAAAGTCTGAGCCAGGGTCAATTCATCAATAGTTGTTGTAGCACTTTTAGTAGTGACTTCAGCTGTACTAACTACCTTTTCAACCTTAACTTCCTGCCCATCTAAAACATATGTCTCAAACATTAGGTTATCATCATTCCTCCCCTGAGTCTCATCAATCAATGTAACCTATGCATCAGCATCAATATCAGCTATTTTCCTCCCCTGTTTGGATCCTCCTCAGATGCAACCCAAACCTTCACTACAAAGACACAACATGTGCCTATCTACCAATCTTGGAATAATCTTTTACCCATCCTTGGAGTATTGACTTCCTTTTCCTTTCCAGCTTACTTTACTCTTCTATCTTCAAACTTAAAACTAGCAATCTCTTTAAGCTTATGAGCAATCTTTGTTGTTTCTAAGTCAAGAACTCTATCAGATAGTTTTGTATAAAGGTCCATCAATTCCTTAAGTGATAGTCTATCCTTCCCACTTCCAAGTGTGTTAAATCTTGAGAGAGGTGGGTCATTGGACTGTGTAGGTACATTTTCATCATTGGCAACCTCATCTTCTATATGCTCTATAGGACCACTAGATTGAGGATCACAGTGAAATATCTTTGTTATTCTCTTAGATTGTTTCCTTCCGGAGGTTTTGAATGTTTGATGTTGAATGATGGTTTGGGATGAGGGTGAACAGTTGGTATTTAATGAACCTTCACCCATTTCTTCCTGAGCTTAAAACTAGCATAGTTTGAAATACAGGGAAACTCTTCCAAGAAAAACCTTTCCCTTCCCTCTTCTTGATCACAAATAATCTCTTAGATATGGAGAGGGGTAACATAAATTCCTTATATAATGTGACATAATTCCCAACTTGTTTATAATTTACAAATACTTGGAACAATCTTGGATAAATACAGAATTGTACATACTATCCACATTCTTCCACCAAACAATATCAAAAGAGTATACTTAAAAAGTTGAATTTTTGGTTTGTGGTCTTAGCAAATAAATGCAGAGAGCAAGTGGCTACTAAATTCGTATCCCTGCAGTATTCTTTGCACTTAGCATTGCAAACTGTATAATTAAAAACTTCTATTGAGGAGAAAAAGAATGCCTTGTAAAATGTAAGCTTCTTGAGAAAGTTTTCATAACCATGGTGTAAGTTGTTCAAAAATTGCCATGCATTAGGCAGACAATCAACAGACCATTACATCTTCTAAGTTTAAGAATCTTAGCCTTAATTATGGATTCATTATAATCGCCTTCTCTTATCCACTAGGGCCTTACAATTGTACTTCCCTATTAACTATTTTTTGCTTTGACAGTATCCTAGAAGTTTTTAATACATGAACAATTGATTGTAGGATTAACGGTTAAAGCATATTTGATAGGGTTTGCATTCATAAAATCAATTATCTCCTTAAACCCTTCACTTTCAGTGGGTTTTTTTTCCAAAAACGGAACTAAATTGTGAGTATCAGCAAACTTTAGATTACGACAATGTGTTGGGTTTGATGAAGAATGATGAATTAAGTTAGGGTTATGATAAGATGAGTATAGAAAGATAAAATCGATTGAATGAGTGTTTGCAAAACCTTTAAATCAAAGAATTTATTAAAATACCCCTCAACAGCATTAAACTTCGCTAGCAGTTGTGAAGTGTAAGCCAACACATTAACTTTACAATTAGCATAGTAAGTAACTAGCAGTCTGTAACTCCAGTAGTAAATAAGCCAGAAGCAGCATTAACTTACCAAGCAACAATAGTTTATGCCTTAGCAGCATAACTTTGAATCACCAGCAAAAACTCCATTTCCATTCTATATTAGCTTATCCATCATTAAAATAACTAATTTTTAGCTTACAAAATCTCTCTGAATGTTTGTAGATTTTCTCTCAATTTTTTTAGCTCATAATTTTCTCATCTTCTGTTTTGATTTCTCTTAATTCTTTTAGCTCACAATTCTCTCTTCTATTTTTTAGTTTCACACAATCTCTCTTTCTATTTTTCAGCTTACTATTTCTCTCAATTCTTTTGCTCCACCAATTGCACTCTATCTGTTTTATTTTCACACGATCTCACTTCTTGATTTTATTCTCACGTTATTCTCTCAATTCTCAAAGTATTAATTATACTTAACATTAACGTAAACTAACAGTAATAACTTAGCATATTAAGTATACTAGCAGACTAAGTATACGTTAACATCAGAATCTTAAAGTTTACCAGCACTAACTCAATTCCCATCCTTAGGCACTTTTTGCATCCATTCCCAATTAACTTTTGTATATAAATCCTCTGCAAAATTAACACAAATAAACCTCCCCTCAATCAATACTTCATAGGTTAACATTCCATACTTGCACTCATAATTATTGAAATCTGCTAACAACAAATGCTTTTGTAGCAAATCATACTACATCTCTGATCCAGTGTATCTTAATCATCTAAAAAGCTTCTTCTTATTTGAATCTCTAATAAAAGTTGATGCCTAATCTTAATGTGGCTTTGTTTTAATAAAAAACAGGTGTTTCTTTCACTATGCAGATAGTACTCTCATTATCAATATGAATCTTAAGCTGCATAAAGTTATATCCATAATCCAACAATTGATTTTGGATCCAAAGCACCTGTCTACAGCAATTGGAAGCAGCTATATACTCAGCTTCAGTTGTGGAATTAGCAACCACAGTATACTTCTTGCATTGCCATGAGATCAATCTGCACCTTAGGAACTGATAACCTCCTGTTATGGATTTCCTATCTAAACTTGCTCCAGCATAATCACTATCAGTGTATGCTACCAAATCAAAAGGAGAATCTTTGATAACAAAGCCCAATTTAAGGGTTGACCCTTTAAGTATCTAAAAATCTTCCTCACTAAGCATGAATATGTGAAACCTTTGGTTGACTTGGATCTTGCACAGGCAGCACACTGCAAACGGGATTGGGGATGAGGGGGGGGGGTGGGAGGGTTGTGGTGTGTAAGATGGATAGGGGTGGCATCATGACCAATCATGGATTTATACAAATGTTCATCTACATCTTCACCATCTGCATCTTTAAGCAAAGGCTTTTGTGTTTCCATAGGTGTGCTTGCTGTTTTGACATCAGTAAAACCAAATTTCTTCAAAATCTCAGTCACATACTTGTCTTGACTGATAAAAATCCCATCTTCCTTTGCTTCACTGCATTCCTAGAAGAATGTGAGTTTACCCATAGAGCTCATTTGAAACTTCTTATGCATCATCTTCTCAAACTCTGTGCATAATGACTTCTTTGTAGAACCAAAAATGATATCATCAACATACACTTAAACTAACAAAATATCACTTTTAACCCTTCTGATAAACAAAGTCTTGTCTATCTTTCCTCTATGAAACCCATTGTCCAACAAATAAGTTGACAAGGTTTCATACCAAGCTTTAGGAGCTTGATGCAGTGCATAAAGTGCCTTTTCTACTTTGTATACTCTGTCAGGGAAGTCTGGATCTTCAAATCCTAGTGGTTGACAAACATAGACTTCCTCTTCAATCTTACCATAAAGAAAAGCACTCTTGACATCCATCTGGTACACCACAAAGTCTTTAAATGAGGCATAGGCTAAAAATAGCCTAATTGCTTCAATTCTTGCAACAGGGGCAAAGACTTCATCATAGTCAATCCCTTCTTCTTGTGTGTACCCTTGAGCAACCAACCTTGCTTTGTTCTTTATCACAATGCCTCTTTCATCCTTTTTATTTCTGAAAACCTATTTAGTCCCAATAGCCCTTTTTCCATTTGGTAACTCCACCAAAGTCCAAACTTCTTGTAACTTGAATTGTAGAAGCTCTTCCTGCATAGCCTCTATCCAGCTTGGATCCTTCAATGCATGAATTACCTTTTTGGGTTCTTCTTGTGATAAAAATCAAGCAAACAAGCAATTTTGAAAGTCTTTATGGTTTGTTATTTGCTAAAAAGAACTAAACAAACCATGTTCTTCCAAATTCTTTGTCATTCTTCTTGTTTGAGGTGCTAAATTCAAGTCTCCAATAATTTGTTTAACCGAATGATCTTTGTGTATTCTTGTAGTTGGAATAGGACTGACAGGTATAAATGCCACTAAATTGTTCATGTCAGCCTATGCACCAACATCTTCATCATCATCTGAATAAACAATATCTTCCAATTCAGACATATTTGGATCATCTGGAAGTTCAATGCTTGTTTTTGCACCAACATCATTAACTTCATTTGTGCTAGCAGCATTAACAGTGTTAGTGCTGTTAACATTATCCTTCTTTTCTTGATCACCACATTCACTATCTTTACTTGAATCACCACCTTCTTTTCCTAGTTCTTCAGTAATCTTCTTTTCATTATCTCCTGACGGTTTGAATCTAGCATCAGGAGAACTCTTTGAACTTTGAGAGAATGATAGATCAGCAGGCCACAATAGTAGCAGAATGTAATCTTTGTCAGGTACTGTCTCCATTCTAGCTTTACCTGCATCATCACATGCTTTTATACCTGCATTACCATTAGACTGATTTCCTGCAAACTATTTTGGTCTTACAAGAAGCTCTGTGTTGCTTTCCCTTCTGACAAGCAACACAAGTTTGATTAATTTCAAAAAGTTTTAAAGGTAAACCTCTTACAAGGTTTCCCCTTACCAGTTTATTCATTGTTTTGAAATTTACATGTCCAAGCCTCATATGCCAAAGATTAGATTCATCTGGTATGGCTTTTGCAAAGAGACAAGTGAGACCTCCTTGAGGAACAAACATTTCTTTAAACCAACACTGCCAGGTTATCCATGTCTAGGAACAAGTAGGCAAAACATGACTTTCATCAGTTAACGTTAAATCATAGATAGAACAACACATTCAATATCAGTAAAAAGAACACTATTCTTCTTGTCACACATTTGTGAGACACTGAAAAGGTTAAACTTTAGTTCCTTTACAAAATACACATCTTCAAAATCAATTTACCAGTTCTTATTTTACCTTTCCCAGTAATTTTCCCTCCTTTAGAATTACCTCCAAAGGCAACAAATCCTCCATCAATTTCTTCATAATCTGTAAGAAAGATCTGTTTGGTTTTAGAATTACGATGGTAGGTGATAGGTTTTAAAGTAGTTGTGTGGTTTTTGAAGAGGATGAGGATGAATGGTGATGTTTTATTTTGAATAAGACAATGGACTTGTAAGCATGAGGTATTCATAAAAATTGAATGATAGGGAGGTTTACTAAAGGCATGTTTGGTTTACTAATAAGTTTAGGGTTATGATTTGAATTTAAAATTGGACTTAAATTTGAATTTAAATTTAATACAAGAGAAAGACATGTATTATAAAGAAATCAAAAAGTTGGAGAGAGAAAAACATATTAATTTAAAATATTTATTTTTATAAATTAATAATAAGATTTAAATTAAAATATTTATTTTGAAAATCTATATATATATAATAAACAAAGCTTTTTTGAAACATTGCCACCTCATTTTAAGCCACATAGGCATAAAAGCCACGTCACTAAAAGCCACGTCAAAAAAAACCATGTCATCTTTAAGAAGCGTTTCTCCCTGCCCTTTAGTTGACTTCCACCGTCAAATGAGTATCAAAACTATATCCTTTCCATATATCTATCATAAAAACATAAACATTCACTCTCAACTCTCAATCAAAACAAGCAGATCTCAGAAGTATAATCGTTGGTTTTGCAATCTCAAGTAAAAATAACCATCATAGACTTTCTAATTTCAAATCTATAGAAGGTAATCAATGATTGATTTTTTTTATAATTCCATAAAAGGTGAATCGATGATTGATTGTTTAGACCTACTACATATGTTAATAGAGATTTTTATAATACAATGAACTATTTCTTCAATTACTTTGATTTGATTGTTTTCCTAATTTAGTATGCATAAATTGGTATGTTTATGGTGTATGATGATATAATTGGTATTTTGCATATGTCCCGCCTTTTAGGCGATTTGAAATTGTAACAGAATATAGCGGATAAACCTGTTAGTTATTATATGGTTTGTGATTTGTAATTATGTTTCAATTTTTTTTTCAAATACAAAATTTGGGAATACATCTGCATCAACCGAATAAATTGATACGTGTGTATGTTCACACATTCAACAATACTCATGTCCATCATTTACATCGCTTTTGTATTCTATAACTTGAAAATGTCGCTCATGGATACCAAACAAACGACATTATCACGATTAAAACATCGATAAAAAAAAGATTGTGTGACACTTAAAGTGGTCCAGTGCATGTTTAAAGGTTTTAAAGTTTTGACACTCTTCTTCCCAAATGAACACCAAATCTAACATTATCTTACGATGTAAAAATAGCCCTTTTCAGCTTCAAAATACTTAACAATCATTATTAAGATTTTGGTTATTCCTCATGTTTTACTTATGGCATAAATATTATACAATCACAATGAGAGATCTCACCTCATTTCGACTAATGGACTAAACTGACGCCATGTTTGACGAGAAGTGAGCATGTTCGTTGGCAACTAAATATTTTTTATAATGATGACAATCCTTATAAACACACCTAAAAATAGTAAGTTATTAATACAAGACTCCTTTCAACGTTGGTCCTTAAACAACATGTAATCACATTTTAGCTAACCCTCTTTCTTAACACAGGTTGATTGAAAATCACCGTTTGGTGGGAGATGATCAATGTGTTGCTCATCTGGCAACCTTTTCAAGTTATTCTATTAAGCATGACTTCTTGCAAAAAGTTAGTCTTAATGACATTCAGTGACATAGGAAAGGTATAAGATGTATTTTCAAACCTCTGATTGTGTGACTCCCTTTTATTTATCAAATTATATAAATAATTTACTTTACATGCTTCCAGGTTATGTCATGTGTTGTCGTAGAAACTGTCAAGAATATTGAGCGTGAATCTAATTGGTGGTACCTGGCTTGTGGAAAATGTAAATATCCTGCCAAACAACAGACTGTACCTGAAAAAGATGAGTATGGCGAGGTCTGTATTCATGTGTACCAACAAGGTGGCGGTCAAGTTATTAACGATGAGAATAAGAAGAATGTGTTTGATAAAGATCATGCCTAAAAACAATATAATAAGTTTTTCCACAATCTTTACTTTTTGAAAATCACAAAATATGATAAAACTTAACGTAAAATAAACGTAAACAAGTATTTAGTAAGTAAATTCTCATTTCAACAATTACATCACTTAAAGGTATGGATAAATAAATGTTTAATGGATTTTATGATCAAAGGAAATTTTTATTCAACCTCAAACTTTTATAAAATGTTGTAAACATGTTTATAAACTTACAAAACATTTTCTACATTTAAAAGAAATGTTTTATTCAAAATAAACATTTTGAATTTCAAATTTTCGAACCTAAAAAGGCTAGAAAAGTCCAGCAAACACTCCCCTGGATAGGAACAAAAAAGAGGGAGGTCTGAAAGGGGCGGCCCCCTTAAATACATGGGCGGCCCCCTTAATTATAAGGGGGCCGGCACCCTATTTAAGGGGGCCGGCCATAGACTCCGCTCCTCCTTCTTGTCCTATAAATACTGGACTATTCCTCAACATTTTTCTCACCTTTTGCACTCATTCTTTCTGCTCAAAACAGCCCACTTATCCTCTCTAAAATCCTTTGATCATTTAATCATAAAGCTTTGTTTCTAAGTGATCCAAGCTATATTCCTCAAGTGCAAGAGAAGAATACTTCCATCATCAAGTGAAGAAGTATTACACCTTAGTGTGCATAGCAATCTTGTTGCATTCATATCATATATTTGTAAATCAATTGTATATCTTGTAGTTGTGTGTAGTAGCTAGATCTTGGTGATCTTTAATAATATAGTTAATAGTTGTGGATCTTACCAGTATTGTTTGTTAGTTTGATATACTAGTGTGGTGTAAGGTAAGTCGTGAAGTTGTGAAGAAGCCTTGATTGTGAAAAGTTGTAAAGTTGTGAAGAAGTCGTGAAGTTGTGAAGTCGTGAACATGTCGTGAAGTTGTGCTGTGATAGATTGGTTCTAGCTAAGATTAGAACTCGACATTTAGCTTAGTGTCGTAAATTGATATAAGCAACGTTGTGTAAGTTTTTTTCTCGCCATAATGAGTTTGTTGACATAGTGAAAAAACTTGCACGAGTTTGCTGGTGCTCAGGGGAGTGGAAGTAGTGGCGAAGAGGTGCTTTCGATACCGAACCACTATAAATCCTCGCGTTGTTGTTTGTTGTTCTTACTCTTATCTCATTGTCTTACTTATCATTTCGATATATTTACATTGTATTCATATTGTGCAAGCATTGAATTCACAAAAAGTCGAATCTAAGTTTTACAAACATACATAAAACTTAAATTTAAACAAGTCGGTTAACTAATCAACCCCCTTTCTAATTTCCACAATTGTGTTAAGACGATGATGAGCAAGGAGTGAGTATCGGACGATGATGAAGAGTAGAAGGACAAGAGGACGAAAGTTGTCTTATGGCTAAAGATTCCAATGAGTACTTTCCGAAAAACCGAAATATTTTTTTAGTGATAATCAAATCATCACTAGACTAAATGACATACGATAATGAATATAAAAGACATCAAACAGATTAAAAGTCTGGCTAAAAAATCAAACTCTAAAACAAGTCTAAAATTAAATTAAAAAATGCGAAGTACTAGGAATAAAAAGAGAAACTATCTATGGGAAGAAAAAGGGTAAGAAAGGTAATTGAAAATGCAGAATTATTCATGAACTTAAGTTTTGAAATGAGTAACTAGAAAAGAAATATCTAGCTAGATCAATTTAATGAAGTAGTCATTCACTAAGAAATAAGAAGTTCTCGAAATCTTCCGAGATAAAACTGGGTTTGGTATTTAATTTACCAAAGGATCAGCCTAGCGGAAACCAAACAAGTAAAATTAGTAAGATCTCAAGAGAGTTCAGTCAAAAGAAAAATTTGATGGAATCGTAAACCAAACTCAGAACCAAAATTTTTACTTATAGAAACAACACCAAATCCCTATTGCTAGTGATGATTAGGTAAAACAATTTTTACAAACCTTCTTAAAACCGAGTCGGAATTACAAACCTCACCATAAGTTCAAAACTCCTCCTCCGGGAGAAGAAAAGAAAATGCCTCATCCTCGTTCCGAAAACATCTTCAACCTAGGAGAGACAATGTTAGACCAAAATATTCCTAACACTAAGTCAGCACAATGTGGAATCGTCCACACCAACCAAATTTCACTAAATGTGCAAGTTGCTCACCATGTATGTCAAAAACCAAATGACAAAATAGAATGTGTCGACAATAAATTTGGAACATAAAACGTTGGGGAACCAGATGGCTAAGTCCTCACAATCAATGAAGTGGTAAATGTTATCTACTAACATTCTTTGTCTACGGACAAGAATTCATGATAAGGTTCCCATGACCTTAATCAATTACATTCTTAAGAATTAACGAAGACTAATCCTAAGTCTAAGGTACATCTCACACTTTATATTCGTGAATAAAAGATTACAAGTAAATGCAAATGAGTTTTCTATCAAATGTGAGTATAATTAGTTCTAAATAAAAAACTAGTAAATTCTCTAGAAATACTCATTATGTTAGTTAACTAGCTTGAAGATATTATTGTCTATTAGGAACTACTCTTTCGTTTAGATTATAATCATAGACTACGACAAATGAGAAATCTTCTTAAGACCACGTACAAACACACGTAGATAAGAAGATCAAGCAAATGTTATAACAAATAACATAGAAGTAAGGATTATACAGCGCCACGATCAAAGAACACACTATAGGATTAAACAACACCCTTCGACTTCAACCTTATCGTCTCGAATCCATGTCTACCAACGTCTACGACATCTGCCTCACATCTACGATCTTGCAACGGTTCATCGATAACATCTCTAGTACTCATTCAATAATATACCGTCTTGGATTTTCTCCAAATCGTGACATTTAATTATTTCATCCGAGATAATTATCTCACTCAATTAACTAGAAGTTAATTGAAAAAGTCACTAATTCTCGTAAATCCATCCTTCGACTTAAATACTCTGATACTCCAATCCGAAAAGATCAATTATGTTTAACTAAATAAAAAAAGAAAAGAAAAGTTAATTAAAAATGTAATATTCCTTCCTCGATTATAATTAAATAATATTACTAGTATATTCCAACGTATTTTGACACTTATCATTCTCATAAAAATGGCCAAAAATCAAAGGAAATTTTTTTTTCAAAGGGCGGCCCCCTTAAAATTAAAGGGACCGGCCGTGTAAGTTGGGCGGCCCCCTTAATTATTTAAGGGGGCCTGGCCACTTGAAAAACAAACTTCCCTTTTTCATTCAAAAATACATACCAAACACCATTTTTTCCTTCTTCCCTCGTTCCACTGCTGTGACGAAAAACCCACCACCATATTCATCAAAATTGAAACTTCAAATCAGTCATTAACCAAAATTCGCAAGGGGCAATTACAAACAAATCAATCAACAACATCAATTGTAAGTTTTTTATCATCATTCTTTTCATGATGATTTCATCCAATTTTGCTCCCGAATCAAATCTGTGTGTTCTTCATCATTTTCATATTTTTTATGTTTGTCTAGGATTTCCATAAACTAAAATGATAACCGTTAGTCATAGGAAAACTACATATTATGAATATGCATTGAATCAAAACACTAATTTGAGACACAAATTTTTGGTTCGAAATTATCAAATAAACATTCATGATTTTTTTTAACAAGTTCATTCATTGTTGATTCATGGCCAAAACATGGTAAAAAACCCAACACTATTTTGGTCCATCAAACTACATTTTGCTAAATGTATTACTTTTCACACACACACACACACACACACACACACACACACACACATATATATATATATATATATATATATATATATATATATATATTTCAAACAATGAGTAAAATTTTATAAAAATAAAGGAGTGTTTGGTTCATCTCTTAGGATGATTATTTAGAATTGAGATGGCCATCACTACATTTTTATCACGTATATAAACACATAACAAACTAGTGTGAGTCATCAAAATATATAAATCATATATATATTTTGACATAGTGGACAAGATTTCTACCTATAAGGGAGCGTTTGGCTTATCACGAATTAATAAGAATCTTTGAGTCAAAATAGGTACTTTACTAGTGATAAGCCACTTGCAAACAAACTCACATGAATTGACGAAATATACAATCTAATGTATACATTTGTTAATACTTAAAGTTGAGTTAAAAATAAACTAAGAAACATAAAAATTACTTCTTAGGTTTTTATTTTTGAGTCGAAGTAATTTTGGTTCCACATATAGTATTTTTCATACATACTCTTTTTATTTTTGCATTTTTTTTACATTGTTGTTGACTTGCTTAGGTGACAAAAATGCCGAAAGCTACTACCACCGATATATCTCTTACTAAATCCTACATCCCAAAAGTATCCAAAATTCTCGGCATCTCCCCTACTATTGCCCAATTCTATAAACCTATTAAAAACCGCAACATTCACGAAGGTCGTGTTGTTGATCAAGCCTACTACAAATCCAACAATATCGAGCGTCTCTTTACTAACATTCGCTTCAATTGTCTCTTTCAAATCAACGAACCAATTGTTCCGAGATATATTATAGACTTCTATAGTCAAGTCACGGTACAAACCGATGACTATGGCTATCTTGTCATCTCTTTTATGATTCAACACGAATTCATAACTCTTACTCTCGCTCAATTCGGTCTAATCCTCAAAATTCCATACAATGGTCAAGCTATTTTTACAAATGAGTGGGACCTTGCATCTCTTGAATATCCTCAAGAAACTAAGGGACCATATTGCACCGATCTTCCAACTCCTGATGAGATTCGTTGACTTCTTGAATTGGAACGTGTCGTGGTAGACCGTACCATTAAAAGTCAAATAGTCGCTCTTAATCCAAATCAAATTCTCACTAAATAACTAAGCCCCGACATGAAGCAATGGAAAGAACTCATTCGAGAGAATGTGTTCAGACTAGGAGGACATCAGGACCGTCTCCTCGCTTGTCTTGCTCACATGTTGTATTGTGTTGTTGCCGAAGAAAAATATAATTTGCTTATTTCTTTCTCAAAAGAATCGAATGTGCCAAAGCTACTCCAACCGCAAATATTCCATATGGCATGTTTTTAACTCGTCTTTATGGATGCGTCATGGAAACGTATCCTTATCTTGTCAATGGCACCTATGACATTGTTAAGCGAGTCATGCGTCCTCTTGCCCTAAGACAAACTCGATGACCTCGAAGTGATCGTGGCAAGGCACTTCGTTCAATCTCTTCTTTATCCTCTCATCATCAAGGCACGTCATCTCACCAACACGATGATGATGATGATGTCAAAACTTCTCGAGCAAGTACTCCATCTCCTACCACCTATCTTAACTCTCTTCATCCACTCGACTACTAAAACTACCAAATAGCTTCCTCTTCTGAACAAACCAATGAAACTCTCTTTGCACGACAAACCACCTTGCTCAACCAAACGCAACAAATGCATGAAGAGATGCGCAGAGGGTTCAAATAATTTAGAAAGGCACTAAAAGGAGTGTTTAGCAAGAAGAAGAAGTGAAGACATAGGAGAGAAATTAGCTAGATAGCTAAATGTGGTTTAAGATAATTTTTAACTTGATTATGTGTATGTTCTAAACAACTTGTGTGGTGATTATCCGATTTATTCGGAAAGACTTGGTTATTAGTTATCTTTAGATACTTATTTGCTATGATGATTTAAACCTTTGGTTGTTTTGTTTAATCAACTAATTATGCTACTTTGGTTTCATGATTTAATGTGTTTATTACATGTTATATGATTAAATGTGCTCATAAAACTCAATAGGGCTTGCTGCAAATAAACCACCAAAACAGAAATACTCTCAAAAAAAATTCTGAGAAAAATCATTTTTCTATGAAAAATGGATACCAGCAGAGGGCGGCCCCCTTAATTCATAACGGGCGGCCCCCTTATCTTTAAGGGGACCGACCCCTAATTAAGGGGACCGCCCTAGCAGATCACGGGTAAAACAGTATTTCTCTTGCTTTTTGACCCTCTTTTACCTAGTCTTAGCTATCTTTGCCCAGAATGCTCGAACATAATTTGGAATAACTTAAACTAGTTCAAACTCATTCCATTTTCAAACCATTTCCTTCCTATAAATCCCCTCCAAATGATCATCTCCAATACACCATCTTCTTCATCATTCATCAACCATTATCAACATCCATGGCATCACCTCAAGCTTCCATTTGCAAACCATCCAAGAAACCTAAATTCACAATTATACCACCTAAACAACTCTTTATTGACTTGACAAAATAAGACACTACAACCATATCTCCCAAGTTTTAAGTGTCAACACCAAGTGCTCCTAATGCACCCTCTAAAACACCATCCACCAAAGACACCTCATTCTTTTCAATTGACTACACACCAAAATCACCAACTCTTTCATCATCTCCTTCCACAAATTGCTACCTAAACCCTCTATTGTCACCTCCTCCTAGAGTTCCTCCACCACCTCTAACTCAATGGAAATAACCCTTTCACTCTCACCCATTACTCTAGTTGATGTTCATCATAACTCACCATCACTTTCTATACCCATCATTGGGCATCCCATCTCTTGGAATTTACTCGAAGCGCATGGTGATTCATGCCTTTGTTGTATCCACAACTGAACCCTCATTTTTGGGTTAAGGGATGAACTTCAATATATGTTTTCATATATTGAACATATGCTCTCACAACCACCAACAATCATCATCCCACCACCTCCACCATCTTCCCCAAACTTAACATACTCTATGTTTAGTTTCTCAAATAATTGTTCATCTACCATTTTGTAAGCAAGTCCTATGGAGCTTTACTAGTTATATAACTTTTTGTAGTTTAAAAATTTCATGTATGTTAGCTTGTTATTTATTTTCCTTATGTATGCATGAGTGTTGTTCACACATTATTTTACTTTTAATGGATGATTATTGTTGGTTTCATTATTATTATTATGCCATATTTTTCCTTCTTGCTACATGTTAGAAATATTTGTATTGTTCTAACTCGTTTTTGTAGCCAAGAAACCATAGCTCGATTCTTTGGTGCCCTTGAACAAGGGGGAGCACACATCAAGGGGGAGCATTTATTTCATTGATTTTACTAGCAATTCTCGATGATGCCTTTTTGATTCTACAAAAAAGAGAAGAAATGACATAAAACTCACTAAATACTTGTTTAAAAATAATTTTACATTTAATGAGTTTAAATTTTGTAATCATCAAAAAAGGAGAGATTGTTGATAGAAATAATGCCTAAAAACATTATTAATATTTTTCACATCTTTACATTTTGATAATCATAAAATATAAAAACGATCAATGTAAAATTAAACGTAAACAAGTAATTAGTAGTAAATTTTCATTTTAAAAATTATATCACTTAAAGGTATGAATAAATAAATGCTTAATGCATTTTATGATCAAAGGAAAATTTTATTCAACCTCTTACATTTATAAAATGTTGTAAACATTTTCATAAACATTACAAAACATTTTCTACAATTAAAAGAAATGTTTTATTCAAAATAAACATTTTGAAATTCAAATTTTCATACCTAAAACGGCTAGAAAGTTCCAGAAAATCCCCTCTACATAAAAGGACAAACTGGGGACCGCCTAGTCTAGGGCGGCCCCTTATCTTTAAGGGGACCGCCCACCTATTTAAGGGGACCGCCTATAGGTAGACGCTCCTCCAGAATGTCTTATAAATACTGGACTTTTCCCTACTATTTCTCACCTTTTGCACTCATTCTTTCTGATCAAAAATAGCCCACACATCTCATTAAAATCCTTTGATCATTTAATCATAAAGCTTTGTTTCTATGTGATCCAAGCTCAATTCCTCAAGTGTAAGAGAAGAATACTTCCATCATCAAGTGAAAGAAGTATTACACCTCAAGTGTGTATTGCAATCTTGTTGCATCCATATCATAACTTGTAAATCATTTGTAAATCTTGTAAAGTTATGTAGTAGATAGATCTTGGTGATTGTTGTAAGTATAGTTGAGTTTTAGTGAATCATCCAAGTTGTGATAGTTAGGTGTGAAAGTAGAAATGAAGTAGTGAAGTAGTGTGGTAAAGAATACTAAGGCGTGAAGAAGTTATGTAGTTGTGAAGTTGTGTTGTGAAGTCGTGAAAGTAGTAAAGAAGTTGTGAAGTCGTGATAGATTGGTTATAGCTAAGATTAGAAATTGACATCTAGCTTAGTGTCGGAAATTGATATAAGCAAAAGTTGTGTATGGTTTTCTCCACCATAAGGGAGTTTGTTGACATAATGAAGAAAACTCTCGAGTTAGGTGCTCGAGGAGTGGAGTAGGGCGAAGAGGTGCTTCATAACCGAACCACTATAAATCCTTGTGTTGTGGTTTGATCTTTCTAACTCTTATCTCTTATTTCTTTATTTGTTCTTACTTATTTATATTATTCATATTGTGCAAGTATTGAATTCACAAAAAGTCGAATTTAAGTTTTATAAACAAACATAAACCTTAAATTAAAAAGCAGTAAACTATTCGACCCCCCTTCAAGTTTTCAATAGTTTCTATACAAGATTTTGAACAATTTAAATCATTGGATAAATCTGAGTTAAAACTTGAATATGAGTAAGCCATGAGTGCATAATTAGGCCCTTCCTCTGCCTGATCACTCCGGTCATATCCATCAAGGCCATCACATGACACCAAAGCTGTGGAAGTAGATGTTTCCACAGGTACACTCCTTCTTGATCTTTCCTTGTTCTTGTTGTCTTGATTTCTTGGAGCTTTGCACTCCCTAGCAAAATGAGTTAGAAAGAATGAACATGGATAATTTCTTGGAGCTTTGCACTCCCTAGCTACACATTGAGGTTGTTATAGAGATTATCCATGCTCATTCTTTCTAACTTAGCTTTATTCCTCCACATAATAGCATGTGTGTTCCACTCAGGTATCAAGCTTCTTAATAACTTTTTGAATTAAACATCTTCTTGGTAAAAGCGCTATTCTCTAAAAGCTTCAACCAGACTCACAAGGCTTTTGTGAAGCTTATCCAAAGAGGTTTGATCAAGCATCTCTGATCTTGTAGCGTGAAGTTTCATATTGCTGCTTTTTATGGAGATTTTCTTTGAGTACTACTTTTTAGTAGCTGCATTTTTCCACCAAATCTCTTTTCTACATAGCTTATCAAGTACACAGCTTAGCATCATTTATATAATGTTAAACTTTAACTGAATGTTCATTGGGAATTTGCCCATCACTTAAACGTCCTTCTAATTCCTTTACTTCTACATCTTTCTCTCCACTGAGCCTTATCTCCACAACAAAATGTAATAGGAGCAAAAACACTGTTGTAACACCTTCCACAACTAGTCTTTTTGGGCAAGGTTGAACCGATTCTCTATGACTTTTTGTACATTATTTCTGCATAAGTCTATAATTTGAATATATTGTCAATCTTACTCCTCATACCCTCCTATAAATCAAAAACTCACCCAAGCACTATTAAGGTCATTGGGAACTTTTGGAGATGCAACAGCCACCATGTGTGAGTAGAAAATATGATCCAATACTATCCTAGCCAAAGTTATCTTAAAGCAACATGCCTACCTAATGGCCACTCTGTTGGTCCGCACTTCAATAGATCAAATTCTTTAAGCTTGTATAAGGATTAGTTATATTAGATAAATCTAACACAATTATAGTAAAAACTTTGTTTGAATGTATTAAAGATTATGTGGAATCTAATCTTTAATATTAAGAAGTAACTATCAATGAAACTCAATAAATTAATATGAACATATACTATCATCAAACAAAAGCTCTCAAATTATAATCAATACAAACACTCTCAAAGTATTAGGGTTACAAAGACCTTGAAGCTATGATAATTCTATGAATGACTCGTATTAGTATATCTTGGTGTGGTTCATCAATCTCTATGCCATAGAACCCATTCCTTTTAATACACCTAAGGACAGTCCCTAATTCGGCTTACAATACTTTACCTTTAAGAATATCTCTCTCTCATCTCTACTAAACAAATAAAGCTAGTATACATTATTCTTTATTTCGTTACCTACAATATTAACTTGTCATATAAATCTTCTACGATAATCAGTATCTAACTAACACACACAGGACTAAATTCTTTCACTAGCACCTCCTTTTATACACCAAGGAGTCCTAATCGGCTTACAATACTTTCCTAAGAATATCAAATCTTTTAAACAAATAAGTTATACATATCTTTTACACAAATAACTCATATAAATCACATAATCAGTACTAACTAACACAACAGTACTAACTTCTTCACTAGCAGCATTAACTCCTTCAACAGCATTAACTTTGTACTAATAGTGGTAACTTTTGTACTAGCAGTAGTAACTACTTAGCAGTTTTTCTTCTAAGTCTCTTAGCAGCACTAAAATGCACTAGCAGTAGTAACTTTACACTAGCAGTAATAATTGTGTACTAGCAGTAGTAAACACTTAGCATTTTTCTTTGAAGTTCTTGAGTAACACAACTAAGCAACATTAACTCTGATATGAGCAGCAATAATACTACCAGCATTAAGAAGGCTTTTAATCCTAACAGAGGATGACATAGAGAGGCGTTGGGTTAGCATTCTAAGGAGGAGATGGCAGAGCCTAGGTTTGGAGCTTATTGGGTTGGTAGTGAGAGAGTGATCCCCGACAAGGGGGGTCTTAGGGATTACTAGATAGAGATATCGTCTGATAGGGACTTCTTGGGCCCGCTCCTTCCTATGTTCACATTAGAGACCCTGTGAGGAGATTATGCCACAAGATGATTACGTGTAGCATTTCTAGTCGAGGACAGGGGGCGGAGAAGGTGACTGGGGTCGACCTCTTCTATTTGCGGACCATGGACCGTGGGACTGCTAATGTCCTATATCTGCAAGCACAATATTTATTTCATCATGCCGAGGGGAGGAAGAGTGGAGCTCGGTTGTCTAGAGGGTACTTCATTGGGTGTTTGGCGGCTCATTTTGGTTTAGTTGGTGATCAAGGGTTAAGAGGTTTGTCTGTGGTTGTCAGCGAGCTTCTGATTATTGATTTACATGAGCTTGGCAGGCTCAACATATGTGCAAGGTTCGGCAATACGTGGGCTTGGGTAGCCCTGTGATAAGAGAGGCAGTAGGCTGCTGCGGCTGGTGCCCCTGGAGCCACTGAGGGTGATCCTGCTGCGGACAAGGGTGCTTAGGCTGTTCCAGCACCCGTGTAGGCACCTCAGCCGCCACCACCAGCTCCTTAGCCTTGGACTATGTCACAGAGGATCGATAGGCTTGAGGAGGAGATGCGAGAGATACGACAGAGTGTTGTAGGCTACGAGGAGTTGTCGAGAGCTCTATCACCGAGCAGACCAGAGTCTCCACCTTGTTGATCAGCTGTATGACGCAGCTTATAGATGCCAATGGCCGTACTTATCAGGCATTTTATAGCACTGATACGCGTAAAATATATAATATAGAATACGATGGAAAATTACCAATTTACCCTTAAGGACAAAGGTGAAAAGGAAATTCTTCAAAATATATATAATATAATACGTATATTAACCGGGAAGTATGATTCCCCGGGTCGTTTTCCCCAATGATTTGTGAAATTGAAACCACGTTTGTTGTTCGGACAATGATTTGAATAGGAAACAATAGTTGATTTGATTAACTACTTTTAACAATTAAAATAATTAAGTTCTAACAATGAAGTATGAAGACAAATAACGGGAAATCAAAATTTAACTAAAAACGCAAAACGGGACCCTTAAACGAAGGTCAAAAACCCTAATTTGCTAAAAATAAACCTAACTTAATTTTTTTCTTTTAAAATGGACTCTATTTGACTAGAAACTAAGTTTAAAGAAAGCTTGAACAAAAACGGAGTTGAAATGAACGATAAAACACGAAAAACAAAAACGAGAAAGAATCCCGTTCTTTAGAAAACGAAATTTTGTAATTTAGACCCTACGAAAGCAAAACTAATTTTCCTATGAACTAAATGATAAAAGAAAATTTTCTAAAAAAGATTTTTTTTTTTTGATTATTTTTCAATTTTTTATGATTTTTTAAAGTTTTTAATGAAAATAAATGTTAAAAAATACTAACTCTAAAAATTCTAGAAAAATGACAGAAAATAACTTACACTAATTAAATCCTAGGAAAAATAAACCCGATGTCACAGCTTATCAAATAAGCCGCGAAATAAGTTATTTCAGCTTATTAGGCTTATTTGACCAAAACGTGTATAAAGAATTGATTGTGCAAGGGTCTTATGAAAAAGACCCAAGGGCACAGCGGTAAGGAGTGTGGTGTGTGTGTGTTATAAAGGGTTGAGGTATTGAGGTCGGGGGTTCGAGTCTTGCTCACCCCCGACTTCCACTTCCCTTTTTTTATTTTTATAAAAAAACTTTAAAAAGAAAAGTTGTAGATTGAGCTTTTTTAAGAAACTTTCACAAAGTCACTATAAGCTCAATCTCAAAAATAAGCTCACAAACAGCTTATTTAGAAGTTGTTTACAGAAAGTTAGTTTTTTTTAAAAGCTTAAAAGCTACTTTCCACTTAAAAGCTTGCACACTACTCAAATTAAGCTTAATTTTGAAAACAAAAACTACTCTAGAAAGCTTAAGATGTGTAAAACATAATTATGAAAAGCTAACTTAACTAAAACACTAATAAGCTTCTCCCTAACTACCCTATAATTCTCTAAATCTAATGATCAAAAGAGCAAACTCAGAAACTAAAACTTAAGGCTTAAAAGCTAGATAAGCTAAGTTGCACAACAAGCTATTACAGGATTTGAGCTTTTGAAAACTTAACAACCTACTTGTAAACTATTAATACAAATCATAAAATCCAAAATTATAAGCTAGAAATCTAAATTTAAAAGCTAAGATCTAGTTACTACTATTTTTGGACTTTTTAAGGTTTTTGATGAACTTTTAAAGCTAAATTAACCTAAGAAATAAGCTTAGAAATGTGAAAATAAGCTTTAAGCTACCTTTACCTATATCCAATCTAATAGCTAATTGAATTTTAGATGCTAAATCTTACAAAAACTAGCTTAAATGAAGCTGAAAAGACAACAGTAGTAACTGCTATTACTACTGCTGGTGCAATTGGCTAAATGGTCAATATGACAATGCAGGTGACCTAAAAGGTTACATCTGCACTAGACACTCCTATTGAGTGTCTAAGAACACCCAGCAAACAAAATCTAAACCTAGAAAGGCTTGGATCAAATTTTAACAATCAAAGAAAAAGGGAAAAACTCCCTTGGTGTAGGAACAAAGAAATTAAGCTAAAACTTTCTAGATTTTTAAATCTAACCTTTAAAATCTCTTTCACTACTGATTTAAAATGATTTTAAAAATGACTCAAGCAATGAACTCAACTCAGTTTGACTTTTAAGGGTCAAACAGCACTAATCGAAACACTCCTTTAGACTTATGAACATTTATTTAAGCTAGTAATTAAGAAACTTAATGAAACAAACTTAAAGACCAGATGACAACTAGCTTATAATAGACTTAATAAACCTGTTTTAACTATCAATTAATCTATAAACTAAGATCTAAAGGTTATACTAATTATTTTTTTTTACTTTTATTGATTTTATGACAGATTTAAAGAGCAAATATGAGAAATCTAATATCTATTATATTAAAATTAAAAAACAGATAATGAAAGCTACTTAACAAGCATAAAAACATATAGATAAGCACAAATAATCAACTAATAAGCAACTAGATAAGTAACTTAAGCAAAATAAACTAGAAATTTAAAGACAAAGGAAATAAATGAGAACTTACAGTGTGCTTTAGCTAAACAAAAGCAACAATGCTCAAAGAGCTTATCAACAGCTCTGGCTTATCAATGATAAGCCAGTTTAAGTCCTTGGAAGCTCTTCCATTTTTAGCTTCCCTTCCATAAGCCTTATATCCAAATAGCCAAAGTTTTTAACTGTTTTTAAAGTTAAAGTAGATTAAGTGACTATTTAAGCTCAATCACAAGCTTATAGACTTGTGAAAGCTTATAAGAACTTATGAATCCGTACACTATCACTAGAGTTTATAAAGAGCTTTTTGACAATTTATTAAAGAAAACTTAAATTTCATTAACTAAAAAGCTTGATTACATTACTTGAAAAGAAAATTACAAACGTTTAAATGAAAATTACATTTACTTAAAACTTAAAACTTAAGCTAAATTACCTAAAAATCTAAAAGCTAAAAACTAGAAAAGAAAAGATAAGATCCCGTGTGTGTGAGGATGAAGGGCTATTTATAGCCATCTTCTGAAGCTTCTAGTCTCCTTTTCAGTTGGACGCGCCTCTCATCATTGGCCCTTAGATTCCTTCAATCATTGAGTAATGATCTTAGACCGTTGGATCACATTATATCTCACACGGATTGCCAGCTTGGCAATCCGTGATTAAGACAGCTTGTGCTTCTTTTGAGAGTGTAAGTAGTGTAAAATCCCATCTCTCTTGTGTTTTCTCATCATCCAACGTGTCCTCTCTTGATGGGATCAACCAATGAAATGCGTTTGGTGATGTAAGATTTTGCCAGCGTGAACTAGATCCCATGAATTGTCCTTTTTGTCCTTTAATTGGGATTTGCCCCATGATTTGACTGAGAGGGTAAATGGAGGAGACGGTGAATAGTGTTTAACCTCTTTTCCCGCTTCTTTTTCTTTATTAAAGGATTGTTTGACCCGGGGGTTGACTTGGATTTTTTTATAAAAGGAATGGGCCATGGGATTTGGGCCAGGTAAATGGATTTGGATATGGGGATTTAACAAATGTTAACTTTTGTTTTATAAATGTTAACGGGTGTTAACATTTAGGGATTAAGGACCACTTTTGTAACTTTTAGATTTTTTGAGGGACTGAATTGTAACTTTGGGATTTTGTCCTTTAGTGACCTTGACTTTTGTTAATCATGTTGACTGAAGCTTTGACCATAGTTTGACTTTGATAGCTTCCTCCCGGCTTTTTGTGTGCTCTTCCGTTCTTGTGTTCGTGTTTGCCCGGTTTTAACCGTTTTCTTGTGGTTTTTGCTTTATCCATACCTGCACATACAAAACACAAAAACAAGCATATCTTTGCCATTTTTATTATGTTTTTGGTCTTTATTGGGTTTATTTTGATATAAAATGGATATGTGTTTTCACACATATCAAAATTCCCCAAACTAAGCGATTGCGTGTCCTCACGCAATATTACATGCTTTATAACCAAATACCTCGAAACTTCCCCAAACTAAACCTTTGAAAAGTAGCAAAGATTTTTTCCTGCTTCTTTTTCTTTATTAAAGGATTGTTTAACCTGGGGTTGACTTGGATTTTTTTATAAAAGGAATAGGCCATGGGATTTGGGCCGGGTAAATGGATTTGGATATGAGGATTTAACAAATGTTAACTTTTGTTTTATAAATGTTAACGGGTGTTAATATTTAGGGATTAGGGACCACTTTTGTAACTTTTAGATTTTATGAGGGACTGAATTGTAACTTTGGGATTTTGTCCTTTAGTGTTTGACTTGGGTTGACTAGGGTTTGACTTTGATAGCTTCTTCCTGGCTTTTTGTGTGCTCTTCCGTTCTTGTGTTCATGTTTGCCCGGTTTTAATCGTTTTCTTGTGGTTTTTTCTTTATCCGTACCTGCACATACAAAACACAAAAACAAGCATATCTTTGCCATTTTTATTATGTTTTTGGTCTTTATTGGGTTTATTTTGATAAAAATTGGATATGTGTTTTCACACATATCAAGCACTCTGGTCGGTAGATCACGGCTGTCCTACGAGAGACGTGTCAGACCCAGGACAGGCGAGGCCAACACCTCCACAGCCCCTCAGACTGATGACCAGCCCGACCCTTGATCTTCTTTCTCTTACTCTCTCAATTATTATATTTTGTTAACTTATTCTATACAGTGATGCATGACACCTTATCCTTTTGATATATATATATATATATATATATATATATATATATATATATATATATATATTTATATTTTTAATTAAAACTATATATATATATATATTATGATATGCTTTTGGTTTGCTTGTGTGTGATAGAATCAAGTCTGACAATAAGTTTAGCAACATCTCTCATTGATTACAAGCTCAAGCTTTAAAAACCTTTTCATGGAACATGTATTGACATAATACTGGTGAAGAAAAGTGTGAAAGCTGGAAAAGAAAAAGTCGAACTTAATGACTAGCTGTGCTTTCCAGGAGACAACCCAATCATTTTTAAATTGTTTGAATTATTTTTAATTGTTTGTTACACGAGTCTGACTTCCCAGACACTCCATACGGCGTACCAAACCCCTCTGGATACGGCGTATGGATTTAATTTCAGTACTTTAAATATTTTAATTATTTTCACATGTACAATACGGGGTATCCTAAGGTTTGGGATACGGCTTATTGATCCCTGTACAGTTGTGTGTTTAATTGTTTTCTTGCATTGTAAATTTTGTATAACCGAGATAGGAATTGCACCTTTGTCTTCTAATCTTTTATGCAGGACCTTGCTTTAAGGAAAATAGACGATATGGTATACTCTGAAAAAGGCGTATGTTGAACTCAGACAAAGCATTCTGAAGCCTCATCAACACACTTTTTGCTTAAGAACTCAAATTGGAGAATCATCCCGAGCAACATATCAGGGGAGTTCCTCATTGTAATTCTATCTCCCATTTTCTTTAACAAGGACGTTGTATTATCTAAGTGAGGTGAATTCTATCTCTTCCTCTCCCCCCCCCCACCTCTCCTTCACCCCCTCTATCCTGCCCTCCCACAAACTCACTGCCTTCATCCCGCATTTCTTCTTTCAAAACAAGGACTATGTATACTCAAGGTGAGAGGGATTGGAGGAATTAGCACGCCTAAATTGTCCCTTTCTTTTACAAATAACATCTCATATATGCGTCTAATATGCCAACGGTTACAAAAAAAAAATTCTAGCATAACTTTTTTGTAAAATTACTAGTTACATGAACCTCCACGCACTCTATAACCCTTAATGCCAAATTTTTGGTAATTAAAGCCAATTCCGTTCTCCAAACATTTAACTAATCTAATTATCCATAAAAAATTATGAGGGTGCTGGTGATGTAGTGGACTTTAGAACTTGGCCTGGTATATTACTCGAGACCACAATGATGAGTACTATAGATTTAGATGGAGAAACATTTTACCGAGTAAATTTAAAGGAATACACCAAAAAAGCCTATATGTTGTAAAATTAACTAACTACACTGGTTAGTTAAATCCCGTATAACCCTTTGCTTACTCTCACTTTAAGAGTAATATCTCCTAGAAAAACCTATTGAGCCATTACTGATCTTTTTTTCCATCACCATATGTTTATCTTATCAACTACACTTAAGCCTACCCTATAGATTAAGCCTACTTTAATCAAGTTGCTAGTTGCTTTTGTGTAAAATCTTGTATTTCCTATGTCAAAGTGAAATTTTCTATCTCTGTTATGGTCGGGAATTTGCACAATACAATGGGAAAATATGTCTCTTTTTGTTTTTGATTTCTCTCATTTATTTTTACTCACAATTCTCTCTGTCTGTTTTTGATTTCCCTCAATTCTCACAGTATTAATTATACTTAACAGTATTAAGTATAACTAATAGTATTAACTTAGCAGTATTAAGTATAACTAGCAGCACTAATTATACTTAACAATAGAAACTTGAAGTTACTAGTACTAACTCAAATTTCCATCCTTGGCAGCTTTTGCATTCCTTTTCAATCATCATTTGTATATAATCCGTTGCATACAAACTTAATTAGCCTCCCCTTAATCAAAACTTCAGAGGTTAAGCATTCTAATACATGCAATCAAATATTCAAATCTGCTAACATTAAATGCTTTTGTAAGCAAATCTGCAACATTCTGATCTGTATGAATCTTGATCATCTGAATAAGCTTCTTCTCATTGGAATCTCTTATAATGTGATGCCTAATCTCAATGTGATTTGTCTTTGAGTGGAAAACAGGGTTCTTCACTATGCAAATAGTACTCTTATTATCAATATAAATCTTAGTCTGCATAAAGTTATATCCATAATCCAGCAATTGAGTTTAAATCCAAAGCACCTGTCCATAGCAATTGGAAACAGCTATATACTCAGCTTCAGTCATGGAATTAGCAACCACATTCTGCTTCTTGCATTGCCATGAAATCAATCTACACCCTAAGAATTGACAACCTCCTGTTGTGGACTTCCTATCTAAGCTTACTCCTGCATAGTCACTGTCAGTATATGCCACCAAATCAAAAGGTGAATCCTTGGGATACCAAAGGCCCAATTTAGATTGATCTTCTAAGTATCTAAAGATCCTTTTCACAGCATGAAGATGTGAATTTTTAGGATTGACTTAGAATCTTGCACAAGCACATACTACAAACATAATATCTAGCCTTGAAGAAATATACACATCAATGATCCAATCATGGATCTATACAAGTGTTCATCTACATCGTCACCATCTGCATCTTTGAGCAAAGGCTTATGGGTTTCCATGGGTCTGCTTGCTGTCTTGACATCACTAAAGCCAAATTTCTTCAAAATCTCAGTCACATACTTATCTTGGCTTATAAAAATACCATTTTCCTTCTACTTCTCTTGCAGTCCTAGGAAGAATGTGAGTTTACCCATAGAACTCATTTGAAACTTCTTATGCATCATTTTCTCAAAATCAGTGCATAATGACTTCTTTGTAGAGCTAAAAATGATATCATCTACATATACTTAAACTAATAGAATATCACCTTTATCTCTTCTAATAAATAAAGACTTATCTATCTTTCCTCTCTGAAACCTATTTCTAACAAATAAGTTGACAAGGTTTTATACCAAGCTCTAGGAGCTTGATGCAAACCATAGAGAGCCTTTTCTACCTTATAAACTCTGTCAGGAAAGTCTGGATCTTCAAATCCTGGTGGTTGACAAACATAGACTTCCTCTTCAATCTTTCCATATAGAAAAGCACTCTTAACATCCATTTGATACATCACAAAGTCTTTAAATGAGGCATAGGCTAAGAATAGCTAATTGCTTCAATTCTAGCAACAGGAGCAAAAACCTCATCATAATCAATTCCTTCCTCTTGTGTGTATCCTTGTGCAACCAATCTTGCTTTATTCTTAATCATAATGCCTCTTTCATTTTTCTTGTTTCTATACACCTATTTAGTACCAATGGCCCTTTTGCCATTAGGTAAATCCACCAAGGTCCAAACCTGTTGTAACTTGAACAACAGAAGCTCCTCTTGCATAGCTTTTATCCAGCTTGGATCTTTTAATGCTTAGATTACCTTCTTGGGCTCTTCTTGTGAAAAGAAACATGCAAACAAGCAATTTTGAATGTCTTTATGGTTTGTTCTTTGTTGAACTAAACTAAACAAACCATGTTCTTTCAAATTCTTTGTCATTCTTCTTGCTTGAGGTGCTGAATTCAAGTCTCCAATGATTTGGTCAACTGGATGATCTTTGTGTATTCTTGTAGTTGGAATAGAACTGACAGGCATAAATGCATCTAAATTGTTCATGTCAGCCCCTGCACCAACATCTTCATCATTATCTGAATAAACAATATCTTCCAATTCAGGCATATTTGGATCATTTGGAAGTTCAATGCTTGATTTTGGATCAATAACATTAACTTCTGAGCCAGCAGCATTAACAGATGAACTAACAACATTAACATTGTTAGTGCTATTTCCATCACTAGCAGTATTAGTATTATTAGTGTTGTTAATATTATCAACCTTATTTTGATTAATTCTTGGATCCTCTGTTCTTGGAACCTCACTATCTTTCCATTTAGTTGTATTTCTACTTTCAATCCTTGGATCTTCAGCATTCTTCTTTTCCTCCTCCCCTGATGGTTTGAATCCAGCATCAGGAGAATCGTTTAAACTGGAAGAGAATGGTAGATATTAAGTCCATAATGGTAGCAGTATATAATCTTTTCCAGGTATTGTCTCTATTCTAACTTTACCTATATCATCACATGCTTTTGTACCTATACTACCATTAGATTGATTCCCTGCAACAACTGGCTTATAGTTCATAGATTTTGTTAGTGCATCTATATCAAAAAGCCAATT